>MDKI01040250.1:0-44097 GCA_005239505.1 Nicotiana paniculata
AACCATAACCTTAGATCTTTATTACAATTGTTTACACTTTAGCATAGTTAATCTTTAGTTTTAGTAATTTATAATATCAAGTGACAGTTGAGTATTCTAACAGCTTGCTTGATACGTAAATTCCTTGTGGGATCGACTCTGGGCATAATACCCCGGATTATATTTGCAACGCCCGGTAAGTCTTAACAATGTAAATTTCCATTCTTTTTGCTATGAAGTTTCATTTACTGTTTATAAAGTGTCTGGTTGGTTTGAATGTGACTTGATATTTTAAGCTAAGTTATCACCTAAATGATGCTGGTAGAATGATATATTATGTGTAAATTCATGAAGGGTTAATTATTTAGGCAATTTAGGTTGTACCGTTAAAGTGTCAACAAATTATGAAATCAGTTTAAAGCTTTGTATTCATGAGATATGTATGTTCTTATGCAGTAGTGAAATAAAGGAAGAATTGTCCTGAAAAATTTGCAAATTTTATTATTACTGTTCAGTTAGTCAAAACAAAGAAAAATCATTTTTTTACATCTTCTTATGCTATAGATCCGCTTAACATCTTAGCCATTTACTACTCTTTTTTTAGTAATTAAATGTAGTAACCCAAATTTGTATGAAACTGGGATGTTCACAAGACAATTGTTGTAGCAGGCCTTGATACACTTTCAGGCCCAAACCAGTTGGGTCCCTGAAACTGTATTTTAAATTTTAGTCTTTAAATTAAATAAACACTTGGATTAAAGATAATCACTTTAAGATTTTCAAATATAAATGAGTTTTAGACTTAGCATTTTAAATGAAAAACTTAGGCAAATCAGTAGGAAATTTAGCCAAGTTTAACTAAATTTTGATTTGTTTTATTCAAAAGATCCTTTTTTACTTATGCTTTAAAATACAAACAAAAAATATAGGTAAATTTTATATATATCATTACCAATTTTAAATTCAAACTCATATGCATTGGGCCAAAGTCATTCAAACTTATTACTAAGTCCAAACTTTAGAACCAAATGTATTTGACTAATTAAATGCTGAATTGGGTCAGAGTCCAATTGGACTCAAAAAGGTCCAAATTGTTTTCCAATTAGTTCAGTAGTATGGTCCAAAAATGGACAATATAATCACGGGCCCGAGTCTATTTGGACTCAGTCCTTATAAGGCTGCAAACTTCTAAAAATCTAGGCCTGATAGGCAATTTGTAGATAAGCTGCCCTATTAGATACAAACAAATGTATCACATTAGTGTTGAACCTTTACACCTAGATATATTACATAGTATTAGAGACGTAGGCATGACTTTAGGTACTCATAATTAAATTAATTATTAAAATTATATACACATATGCGTGACACAGTTGTGATACCAAAATAAATCAAGGTACATGTTTGCGTGACCATGATCAAACACTCTTAGTAAATAAAATGCCTTAATCAAATACTCGTCGAAATGCTTTTAGGCGCGAATTTTAAACTACTATCGTGATTGCGTACATGTTCGCGTGACATGATCTCGATTTTCAAATAAATCCAAGGTATGTGTTCGCACGACTTTGACTATTTGTTAAAATAAATCAAATTTTGTGAATTGTGTACACGTAAGCGTGACATGATTTTTGACACACCAAACTAAACGGGTATACGTAGGTGTAACTCACATTAAGGTAATCCTTTAGATAAATCAAATAATTAAAAGCGGTAAAGGATAAATACATATAGGTCCTAAAATGAGTAATTAGATCAAATAAGCCAAGTATGAATCATTTAGCGACCATGCTAGAACCACATAATCCAGGAATGTCTAACACATTCTCCCGGATTAACAGAATTCCTTACCCGGTCTTCTGGTTTCGCAGACTTTAAACGGAGTTAAACTTCCTCGATTTGGAATTTATAAACCGGTGACTTGGGATACCATATAATTATTCCAAGTGACGACTCTGAAATTAAAGAAATAATATCATTTCGACTATGTCACTTCAATTGGAAAAATTCCCTTACCCCCTATCCCTTGGCGGGAAAAAGGAGGTGTGACAGCTCTGGCGACTCTGCTGGGGATCGAACCCAGAATCTCTGGTTCAGGGTTCAAGAATTTGAGCTTGTTAATATGATTTTTACTTGGCTTTATTGATTCTTGATATTACTGTATTTATGTGCCTAATGTGCTAATTGCCGCTCATTTACCGCTTTGATATTATTTGAACAGTATTTAAACGGCGTTCTTACGCCTCCCTTCTGAATCTTCTAAAAATGGTACACACGTTCGCATGGCCCACTTTTCTGTTAGAGGTTGTATAAAATAAGAACGACGATGGATCAGCCACTAGGCCGGGTAGACTTTCATGCTCCCGGTATGTCGCTCCCACCTCGGCTTGAGTTGTCTGCTCGGGTAAACCAGGTCTAGAACACATCCCCATGTTTAAACCTAGAATAACAAAACCTCATGTCGGATCCCTAGTAGAAACAATTATTTGCATCACGTGAATATGACTTAGGGGACTCAACACAGGGGTTGGGTCCGTCTAGGACAGGTGTACCCGAAATGAAAGACTATCCTGATGCATATTACCTGCTACATGTGCATTTATTTGTTTTGGTTTGTGTGTTGACTGGCTAAAAAAATAAAAACAATAGAAAAAACAAGAGTGAGGTAGAATAGAAAATTCACCCGGTTCGAAAAACACCGGTACTTTAAAAGACCTCGAAACTCTGTCAAATTTTGAGAAAAAAAAAAGAAAAAATAAAAAAGAAAGAGAAAGAAAAATAAAATGTATTTCAAAAAAAAATGAAAGTGAGTCAATATCATATTTTTCTAATTGTGTCAAAACTTACCTAACTACGCGGGTCTGATTCTCACCGGATGTGAGATACAAGGCAAACCTCATCGGTGCCGACCCCAATTCTTCCAACCAAATAAATATGTATGTTGGTCTAAAGATAAAACCGACCCAATTTCGGTTTAGTCTTGCGCCATTCTCGCCGGAATAGCCTTAGAACACCTTACATTGTCGAATGGCTATTTTTGCTAAGAACGGACATGTCTGTCCATAAATCGTCACTTTTCCCCAGAAAAGTGCCTTACTTCGGCCTCAAAACTTTATTCAAAAGTAAGAAGGGAGCCATTATCGCAAAAATTACCGTTCTGGTCGATGTTGCACAAATAGCCACCTTTAGGTGCTTTTTCTTTAATTAAAAAAAATGGGTTCTTGTGAAAAAGTGTCTGCTGGTTTTGTCTTCAAAATTAGAGTCAACCTTAACCCTAGCCACTCACAGGTACAGAATGAATACCGTCCAGAATCCATCATTGAATGACGTAGAGCAAGCTCCACTACAACTCCAAATGTGGTGGTATGATCTAGACACAGAGGGTCAAGACTGGGTAGTCGAACATCTGAGTCCTCTTACTAATATCATGAAATTTAAGCCACGAAATGATTTAATCAAGGCCTTAGTGACCTTTTGGGATCTTGTTCGTAATGTCTTCCGCTTCTCAGACTTCGAGCTCACTCCTATCTTGGAGGAAATATCGGGGTATACAGGTTTTGGTCGGGGTTTGAGAAGTCAACAACTTATCTTTCCGGGGCCTATGTCAGTGCACTGTTTCTTTAATAACATGCACATCAATAACAAATAAGAAAGAATCGTGTAGTCGAGGGTTGTTGCTCATTCTACTTTCTGTACTCCGGGTATGGGCATCCCGAGTGGTTTGAAACGCACGAAAAAGGTTTGAACAACAAACAAATCAAAGATACTTGGAAAGTTCACCGTTGTTTCGCCTTCATAGTTGCATTTTTGGGCGTCATGGTCTTTCAAAATGAAAAGGGGACAGTTGATATCTCTATGGCTAGAATTACCCAAGTCCTAACTACCAAGGAGGATCACACACTCTCTCCACTAATATTGTCGGATATCTATATGGTGTTGACACGGTGTAAGTCGGGGGCGGCATTCTTTGAAGGTTGCAACATTCTTCTACAAATGCGGCTAATTAAACACCTTCGCCATCATCCCGAATTCATGAACTAAGGTCCAAGCAAGAACAACTTCATTGAAAGCTATGAAGAAAGAGTAAAAGATTACAACTCCCCAGAAGGGGTTGAAGCTTGGATCGTCCACTTCATAACTCTAAAGGCAAATTAGATTGAGTGGACTTTAGGATGGCTCCCGGCGAGGGAAGTTATATATATGTCAACCACGAAGAATTATTTGATATTGATGGGCATGAGAAGTGTCCAACCATATGCACCCAAAGGGTCCTGAGGCAATTGGGAAGATTTCAAGTAGTACCTGAGGATGAAGACTTGAGTACCCAAGTTATGAGCTACATCCCGAAGCCCCACTTCCTGAAGCCTTGATTCAAGAAATCTGGAATGGGTGCCGATACTTGAAAGAGGATACTCATTTACCTGATATTACCAAAGGTGAAGTAGATCCCGGCTATTCCGCATGTTTTGAGAAAAGGAATTGCATTGATGAGGAACCAAAGCGCGAGCCAGAAAGGCCCGCCAAAGCCTCATATTCAAGCTTTTGATGATAAAATCCAAGAACGGTTGTCCTAGGGAGAAAAATAAAAGAAATATCAAGCCACTATCCATGCCTTGAAGGAAAAACTGAGGAATCTCTCATTTGACAATGACTTACAGGCACATGTAACTGAAGGCAAAAAGAGACAACTAACCCGAAAGAACGAGGCACTCCGAGCCCAACTCCATAATATGAGAATAGTCGTTGAAACGCCTGTAAGAAGCGAGAGGGATGAAAAGATCATCAACAACTTAAGGATGAAGGTCCACGACTATCCAAATGACTTGATAAAAACCGAAAAAGATTTGCTAGATGCTCAAACAAAGCTAGTTAAGGGAGCAGAAGAACAGGACCACCAGTTGAGAAAGATGCCTTGGGAATGAAATGGTCCAGCAAACCAAAGATTTTAAAACAGAAAAAGAGCATTTCACGCACTAATTTGCCAACTAGAAGAAACCGTGCAACAGCTACAGGACCAAAACAACACAACTATACAAGTGTTGGAAGCCCGGGCACAACAAATTGGGCGTCTGCTTCAAGAGAAAGGAGTCATAAGAACTAGAATTAAGGAAATAGCTAACTATGTCGTGATGAAATGTCACTAATGTGAAGACATGGCTAGGTCCATGTTTTCTCTTCTATGATGACCTTTGTACACCAGGTGATGGATGATTTGGACCGTCTTCAAAAAGACATTGCGTGAAGGCCCGCACAAAGACCAGCCAATGCCCACAGGCTCCAAGAAGACCAGTAGAAGCCCTCATGTACTTTTGATTATCCAGTTTTCGAGTCTGTACTTTACTGCTTTCTAGAATTTTAAATTGTTTTGCCGTTTGTTTTGAGTCTGTACTATTTTTTTATATATAGTTGTCAGTATTTTAATCCCATGTAATGAAAAAACCAAAAAAAGAGTTATCTTTATTAATGAAATGAAAAATGCACTTTGTTACTTTATATCTATTTCTTGAACTACGTAATGATCTCATTCATGCGGCGTCATGATACGTAGGCAATCCACACATTATTCTATCATAACCCTAAAAAAAAAGTAATTAAGAAAGCAAAAGAGGGAAACAATAAAGTTGGGATGAAACACACAGCCGTTGCAAAACATCTTAGAAGACGTTTGACTGCTTAGGTGCATTGCATTCCCCAATATGCGATTCCCTATGTGTTTTATATCTCAAACTAACACGTTTGTTGTGTTGTCAAGATCATGGTCCTATTTTTAGGTGGTTGGTTTTGTGGTGGTATTATGGCTACACATCCTTATTTCACGAGATCAAAAGGAAGTCTCGTAATGGCCTCAGAGATTCATGTACCTATCATTGAGTCCGAGGATAGCCCTGCATCGGTTATCCCACAATCAGAGTCAGCAACTTCTGAGGAGAATAGAAGGCTAAGATGTCGCATGCTAGAATGTGGGATGCATGGTCCAGTGGAAAGGAGCCACCCAGTACTATCCTTGGCTTCCCCGAGTTGATCCCGAGGACAGGAGGAACTACCAATGTCCCGATATCAGTATCCAACCTCTTCATGCCATTCAGGTTTCCTATAGGGACACCAAACGTCACTGGAATGCCTTCTGAGGTTCGCCCCCTGGCACCATCTTCAGGAATGCCATCTACTGTGTTCACTGCACCACCAGCCACTGGTATGGCATAACCAACATTGCCTCGACAAAGCTTTGAACCATCAACCTTTACTTTCCGAGCTCCCAAATTTCAATTGGACGTTGCTCGGGTTACCCCGAATTCCTATCCTCAACACACGCAATCTGAATCTCCTGTGGAACAAGAGAGAGCCTCGAGGAATCCTAAACAAGAGGAAATAACACGAAAAACGAGAAGCATCGAGCAAAGCCTCAAGAATATACAGGGCCTGAGTGGCCAAAAGAGCGTGTCATATGATGATCTGTGCATGTTCCCTCACGTGCATCTACCTGTGGGCTTTAAGACGCCAACGTTTGAGAGATATGACGGGCATGGAGACCCGATTGCCCACTTAAAGAGATACTGTAACCAGCTGAGAGGAGCCGGTGGAAAAGAGGAATTGTTAATGGCCTACTTTAGAGAAAGCCTCACCGGAATTTCTTCTGAATGGTATATAGACCAAGACATCTCCCGTTGGCACATATGGGATGACCTAGCCCGGGATTTTGTAAGACAGTTCCAATACAATGTGGACATAGCTCTAGACAGAAATTCTTTATCCAACCTCAAAAAGAAATCCTCAGAAAGCTTCCAAGAATACACTATCAAATGGCGTGAACAAGCGTCCAGGGTAAAACCCCTGATGGATGAGGCCGAGATGGTCATTGTCTTCTAACAGGACCAAGAGGCCGATTATGTTCAAAATATGATGTCTTCCATGGGCAAATCGTTCGCGGAGGCCATCAAGATTGGTGAAATGGTATAAAACGACGTGAAAACAGGCTGAATCTTAAGTCAATCAGCTCTAAGAGCCACTTCCCAAGCCATTCAGAGCGGCTCGGGAGGTTTAGCAAGCTAGATAAAGAAAGAAGAGGGAGCCATGATGGCTTCAAGCTTAAGAGGTTTTCGACGGTCCCGAGATTGTTCTGGCCCATCTTCCAGGGCCCCGCAACATTATTACCCTCACCAGGACGCAGCCTATTCTATGGCCCCTCATCCTTATGAAGTAATGAATGCTCATCCATACACCCGGCCAAAACAACATTACAATCAGAATAGAGCTCCACCTCCAAGAAATAACCCTCCTCGCCAAGCCCGAAATAATCAACATCCTCCACAGAATAACTACCAATAAAAAACCCGTCCCCATGAACCACCCAGAAAGATTGAATTCACACCCATTGGCGAGTCGTATTCCAGTCTCTTCCCAAAATTAGTCCAAATGGGCTTTTTGCAGCCTGTACCTCCAAATGGACAAAACCCAGAATCCCCACCTACAGGCCAGGTACCAGGTGCACGTATCACTCCAGGGCGGAAGGGCATGACACCGAGGACTGTTGGACCTTTTAAAGAGGAGTCGAGAACTTGATCGAACAAAATGGGGTAGTGTTAAGGGACGAGGAAGTCCCCAATGTAACCAACAACCCGTTACCTGATCACAACAACGAGTGTGTCATCGGGATGATTTAAAATTGGGCCTGGCTAAATAGACATGCCCATAGCTTTGTAATTATTATTGGGCCTGGCTAGATAGGCCCATAGCTTTGTTGAAAGTTTAAGAGCCCAAGCTTTCCAGGCCAAGAGTCACCTGACTTAGGCCCAAAACCAATCTGGTTTTGAGGTAATTCCAAGACCCTTAAGGATCTATTTTTGAAACCTAATTCTAAAATCTATTCAGAAAATACTACAACTTTCTAGAATAGGGACAATTGTTCCAATGCTGAGTAGGAAAATAGGGATAAGATCCAAAAATATCTAGAATCTGGACACTTGTCCATTTTCTGAGATAAGGAAGGTACTAGAAATTGGACAGTTATTCATTTCTGTTAAGAAGATGTCATTTTCCCTAATTTACAGGGAATTCTGACAGATTCTTTGTACCTTAATTCTTATCCATTTTCGCCTCTTCATTCTATAAATACACTCCTCCTTTTCATTATACACACCCAAAAAAATAGATTTTGAGTAGCATTATTATACACAGAAATCTCTGCACTGCCTCAATGATTTTCCTTTCATCCTTAAGAGAAAAACCTTCTTTTTTGAGAATCAGTCTTGATCTTTCAGAATCAAAAAACATCTATCTACTTTTGAAAAATCTGGTTTTCATTACTGCTGTTTTGCTTCAAAGTTTATTCAGAGACTTATTTTCTTACTATTTTCATTTCTCTTGTTGCTGTCAAGGTACCTCCTTAACGATGTAAATTTCCACTCTTTTTGCTATGAAGTATCATTTACTGTTTATAAAGTGTGTGGTTGGTTTGAATGTGACTTGATGTTTTAAGCTAAGTTATCACCTAAATGATGTTGGTAGAATGATATATTATGTGTAAATTCATGAAGGGTTAATTATTTAGGCAATTTAGGTTGTACTATTAAAGTGTGAACAAATTATGAAATTAGTTTAAAGCTTTGTATTCATGAGAGCTGTATATTCTTATGCAGTAGTGAAATAAGGGAAAAATAGTTAAGAAAATTTTACATGTTTTATTATTACTGTTCAGTTATTCAAAAAACAAATCATCATTTTTACATCTTCTTATGTTATATCCGCTTAACATCTTAGCCGTTTACTATTCTTTTTTTTAGTGATTAAATGTAGTAACTTAAATTAGTATGAAACTGGGTTGTTCACAAGACAATTGTTGTAGTAGGCCTTGACACAGTTTCAGGCCCAAACCAATTGGGTCCCTGAAACTGTATTTTAAATTTTAGTCTTTAAATTAAATAAACACTTTGATTAAAGATAATCACTTTAAGATTTTCAAATATAAATGGTTTCTAAACTTAGAATTTTAAATGAAAAACTTGGCAAATCAGTAGGAAATTTAGCCAAGTTTAACTAAATTTTGATTTGTTTTATTCAAAAGATCCTTTTTTACTTCTGCTTTAAAATATAAACAAAAAATATAGGTAAATTATATATATGCCATTACCAATATTAAATTCAAACTCATATGCATTGGGCCAGAGTCATTCAAACTTATCACTAAGCCCAAACTTTTGAATCAAATGTATTTGACTGATTAAATACTGAATTGGGTCAGACTCCAATTGGATTCAAACAGGCCCAAATTTTTTTCCAATTAGTTCAGTAGTGTGGTCCAAACAATGGACAATATAATCATGAGCCCGAGTCTAATTGGACTCAGTCCTTATCAGGCCTCAAACTTCTAAAAATCTTAGCCTGATAGGCAAGTTGTAGATAAGCTGCCCTATTAAATACAAATAAATGTGTCACATTAGTGTTGAACCTTTACACCTAGATATATGACATAGTATTAGAGACGTAGGCATGACTTTAGGTACTCATAATTAAATTAATTATTACAATTATGTACACGCATGCGTGACATAGTTTTGATACCAAAATAAACCAAGGTACATGTTCGCGTGACCATGGTCAAACACGCTTAGTAAACAAAATGCCGTAATCAAATACTCGTAGAAATGCTTTTAGGCGCGAATTTTAAACTACTATCGTGATTGCGTACATGTTCGCGTGACGTTATCTCGATTTTCAAATAAATCC
Source organism: Nicotiana paniculata (assembly GCA_005239505.1). Lineage (NCBI taxonomy): Eukaryota > Viridiplantae > Streptophyta > Magnoliopsida > Solanales > Solanaceae > Nicotiana > Nicotiana paniculata. The sequence goes on from MDKI01040250.1 coordinate 9,703, forward strand.
AAGGTACGCGTTCGCGCAACTTTGACTATTTTTTAAAACAAACCAAATGTCGTGAATTGTGTACACGTACACGTGACATGATTTTTGACACACCAAACTATACGGGTATACGTACGCGTGACCCGCATTATAGTAATCCTTTAGATAAATCAAATAATTAAAAGCGATAAAGGATACATACATATAGGTCCTAAAATGAGTAATTAGACCAAATAAGCCAAGTATGAATTATTAAGCGACTGTGCTAGAACCACAGAATCCGGGAATGCCTAACACCTTCTCCCGGGTTAACAGAATTCTTACCCAATCTTCTGGTTTCACAGACTTTAAATTGAGCCAAACCTCCTCGATTTGTGATTTGAAATAAATCGGTGACTTGGGACACCATATAATTATTTCAAGTGGCGACTCTGAAATTAAAGAAATAATGCCATTTCGATTATGTCACTTAAATTGGAAAAACTCTCTTATTTCCTGTATTCCTCAGAAAAAAAGGAAGTATGACAAGTACTGCGATTTTATACTGATAACATACTTCTGTATATCTTTGTGCAGGTTCTAAGGTAGGTACTAGTGGTACCCATCATGTTGAGATGAGTATTTGTTGTAGACTTCATGGTAAACTGCCTTAATTGATTCGATCCGCGACACATGAATTTTCCTGATTTTTTCCTTCCCTATTTACCTATTTCTGTCTATTTATTTATTTCATGGCAGTTGTCGCTGCTCATTTGAAATTGTTCACTCTTATTAGATGCTTGTGATATTGTGACACAGAATTTTGGTTATTTTTTAAACTGTTGTTGTCGTGTTTAGGCTCTGTCTTAGACTTATGTATCTATGATATAGATTGAGGCTTATTCGTGTTATTATATATATCATGACTCTGTCAATGATTTAATAACCTGCTTTCATAATTGTTGATGAATGTTGTCTTTCCTAACAAGTAGGTTAGGCGTTATCATGGCCTTTGGTGAGATCCTGGGTCGTGATAGATTATAAGTTTTGGAATCCTGTGTTGTTATGTACTAGAGATTTGTGTTTCGATAAAAGTTTATCATTAAGGGTAGAATTAGAAGTTTAAGTTAAATTATTTTCAGATTTAAAAAGGGAGCATTCTTTTTGGAATTTATCAATAAAAAAAAAAAATATTCACATAAACTGAAATGGAGGGCGTATAACTTTTTATTTCTTTTGAGTAAATTTTTGGCTTAAAAATATTTTTGGTGTTTGTCAAACAACAAAATAAGCCAAATAGTATTTTAAAGTTGATTTGACCAGTTCTTAAGCCAAACCAAATGATCCTTTTGTACTATTTTATGAATTTTTTTATTTACTAAAAGGATTGCTTTTATTTTTTTCCTTTGCATTTCTAGAAAGGCAACATCAAATTTAGAGGTATAAAGTTTTTTTTCCTCTTTTTTTCTTTTTTCTTTTTTCTTTTTTTTTTAATTCGTAGGTTAATATATGTTAAATTTTATTTTGGTGTCTTGCTATAACAAGCATCATAACTTATACTGATAATTTTCATTTGTTCTTGAATATGAACAGATTTTTTATTAAAAGTAAATTCTCAATGTTTGATAACAAGATTGTCTGTAGAAAAAAAAAGCAAAAAAAATTTAATAACAAAGGATAAATTTTTTTGGAAGAACTAAAAGGTAAAGTCCGATTAAAATAAAGAGAATGATTTTCTAAATTGTACTTGGACCAGTGCTTTGTGCGAGCTCATCTTCCATTAATTCATTACTGTATTTGATGTGTTGCGTAATTTTTCATTAAACAATGAGATGCATGCATAGGATCCTTTTCGTGATAAATCGTCCAATTTTAAACTCCCAAAGTTCAAGTTTATCGACTATGAACTAAACGCCAAGCCAGCCGCAAGGATCGTTTATCGATCAAGTACACAGTGGATACCTACTATATAAGACATTAACAAATCTTATGACCAGTCAAAATGTATCATTACGGTTATTATATAAAATACAAATAATTTTGTCTAAATTGTAAGATAATTAAAATTGACTTTATAAAAACCTCAATGTTATAGTGTTCTATTTGTTGAGCATATTCCGGTAATTTTGTATTATAAGAATTCATCATAGAATAATAAATTTTATGATGGCTGTAATCTGTTAAAATTTTGCTCTTCTCTTCAATTTGAGACCAAATAAGAAAATAACTGCATAGTGATAATTTATTAAAGACAAAGTTTTAGGAAAAATAAACAGTACCAAATCATTGAGCTGTCTTTATTTTCCAAGGTTCGGACATGCACTAGAATGCCCACAGGAAAAACAAGCAGTTCCATGTACCAAATCCTTGAGCTCCCCTCATTTTCAAAGGTTAGGAATCTCGACAATTTCTTGATTCTCATATTTTTGTCCTTTTTGAGTATCTTAGTTTTTTCAGAGCTTATTTTATTTATTAATTGTACCTTATTTTATTATTGTTTGGTTAAAAAACAGATGTAACTAAGAAGGATATATCAATATGATGTCAGATTGATCAAATGAGTGAATTTTGAATACGGAGAATAAAGCCAAAAAGCTATTTCCTAGGATTGTTTGAACTCTATATTATAATCTCAAATATACGCCAAGTTACACCACTTGCTATTTTATCAAGAAAATTTTAGAATCATTTGTAGCTGAAATCATCTGAATAAATTAATTATAAAGCCCCTTTTACGCAGCTGTGTTTACCTGCAACCTAATTCAGCTAACATCCAAGACACAGGTTGGCTATATTCAGCTAAAATCCAAGACACAGGTTGGCCATAAATTATACTTTTCTGATTTGTCACTTTATGAATTTGAGAATACCATTTTATTAATTACAACACAATTTTCTGTACAGAAAACGAAAATCACCAGAACACCATTCCTTAAATGGTCATTCAATTTGATCAATTTACTTAGGGTTTGTTTGAAAAGCCACCAGATAATTGGAATCGATATAATTATTAGAATAATAATTACATAACTTAATAATTATACTATATTGTAATTACGACACATGTTTATTTATCATAATGTAATTATAATATAACTACAAGTATAATTATACAGTTAGATTAAATTTTGAACATGAAGTTAATTATGAACAATTTAAAGTTAAGATTTGACAAATATATGCCTTTATAAATGATATTAATTTGTCATTAAAGGTACATATTATTTCTTGAAAGTATATAATTACTAATCATATATTTGTAACTAATATTGTAAAAATAATTGACATATATTTTTTTAAATTAATGATATTTACTTTAATTAAATATAAAAATAAAAATTACATATTTGTAAGAACATCATGAACTGCATGCTTGATAAAAAGATTAATATTTATAAATATAATGGCATAACATTACTCAGATAATTTACGAAAACATAATCTATCAATTATATCTGGAAAATGAATGACATGTAATCTGAATTAATAACTAAGTACTACTATAGCAAATAAAATAAAATCCAAAATATAATAACCCAAAATCCAAAAATGACATAATACTCCTATGTAAATTTACAACATATCATAAAAAATGTTTTAACATAACTTAAGTAAATATAATTCAAAAAAGAAAAAAATAAGTCTATAACCTCATTCAACAATGAGATTCTACTTTAATGACATCACTCATTATATGCCAAGTTTATTAGTGACTTATTGTTTCTTATATAAGGAGGTGTAGATTCAAAACTAAAATAATAAAATTATTCTAAATGAAAAAAAAAAAAAATGAGCAACTACATAGAATCGTAAAAAAATAGAGGTTGAAAAATGAGAATATTATTTAAATATTAAAAAATGATCTATCATTTAAACATAGTTAAGTCTACATATAATCTCATCCAATAGCAAAGTTCAGCTTTAATGACATCACTCATTATAAGTTGTGGATGACTTATTCTTTCTAAGATTGTGAAGTATAATTTTGTAGAAAAATTAGAATAATAATATAGTTGTGTATTAAAAAAATAACATATGAGAAATTATGTAAAAACACGTGAAGTAAATGTTGAAAATGAGAAATAAGGAAATGAAAAATATAAAAAGGATAATATTTAAAAAAAAAGAATTTAAATTATTTTAAAAAGAAAAAGAAAAAAAAGAGATTCAAAATAACCTTCTAATTACACCATGTAATTACCAACAACTCTCAGCCCTTCCCCTTCTCCCCCTTGAGAATTGGAGATTGTATTTACATGCTGACTAAGTTATTATTTGGTTAGACAAGCGTACCAAAATATTGTAATTACACCCAATTACATAAAAATCTAATTACATGGTGAATTTCCATACCGGCCCTTAGGAAAAGAAGTTGTTTTAGGACAAAAACATCACTAAACTATTCATTTGAAGTTGTTTTAGGACAAAAACGTCACTAAACTATTCGTTTATTGCTTCAAAATTCATATACCACAATAAAAGTCACTTTTTATATGAGAAGATAATTTTACCATTCTCAAAGCATAATTAGTTATCCCTCAATGCTATTATTTGAGTGCTTTCTTGGTATACCGTATTTATCATTTTAATTTTGAACCATATCCACGCTATTCCACTAACAATGAATCATACATGAGAAATATTAATTAAAGAATTGAGTTATTTATAGTTTTTGCCTAAGTTTAAAATGTTTTAAGCAGAATTTCATCCTATTTTCCTTCTACATATTATTTAAAAACTATTATGTTAAATTAATTGTTGAAACTCTAACTAAGAGATGAACTTGCAATCCGTGCGTATTATTTCGTATATATATTAGGCGACCAAAACTAAGATGGTACAGTGTTATCTTATTTTAATCATTTATTATAAACTACTCTAAGTAGTTTATGTAATTAATAAGAGTATACTATATAACTTAAGCTTTTTCTAAAATAAAAAATAAACTACGAAACAACACATATATTAATTTTACTTTGTAAAAATAGTGATGACTCTAATATATAGATATATGCGGAGGAGTAAAAAGTATATTCCAAGGCAAGTTTTTAGATTTTAAAAGAACAATACTTACTAACAGTTTTGGTATTAATTTAAATCTAAAAAGAGACTCGTTTTACTATAAAAAAATAAAATTGAATTTAAAAAAATTGACATTATAGATAGATAAATTGTCTTTAACAACAACAACAACAACAACAACAACAATCCAGCAGAATTTCACTAGTGTGGTCTGAGGAGGGTAGAGTGTACAGAGACCTTACCCCAAACACAGGGTAGGTAGGGTGTTTCCGGGAGACCCTTGGCTCAATAGATGAGACAATAATGTCAGAAAATAACAAAAGAATATATATGTAACAAAAGAAGAACAAAAAATTTTTACTCAGCAATCAAACGAGGCAGCAAATAAGTGGATGGTTAATAACCCAATACTATACAAAAAGAGAAATATAGTGTGCACAAAACATAACCCGCTAGTAGTCCTAAACAAAACTTCATTAGATTAACCCGTACAAAGAGAAAAAACGCTTGACTACCCCCTAACCTACAACCTTAATGCTCGACTTCCAAACCTTCCTATCAAGAGCCATGTCCTCAGAAATCTGAAGTTGCGCTAGTCCTGCGTGATCGCCTCGCTCCAATACTTCTTAGGTCGCCCTCTAACTCTTCTCGTACCTGCCAAAACCAACTGCTCACACCTCCTAACCGGGGCATCTGAGCTTCTCATCCTTACGTGCCAGAACCATCTAAGCCTCGCTTCCCGCTTCTTGTCGTCCATGGGAGCAACACCCACTCTCTCCCGAATATCCTATATTCTAATATTATCCAGTCTCCTGTGCCCGCGAATCCACCTCAATATCCTCATCTTGGCTACTTTCATCTTCTCGATATGTGCATTCTTGACTGGCCAATGCTCTGCCCTATACAACATAGTCCGTCTAACCACCTCTCTATAAAAGTTACCTTTAAGTTTCTTTGGCACATTCTTGTCTTAGAGGACTCCAGACGCTAGCCTCCATTTCATCCACCCTACCTAATACGATGTGTGAAATCCTCGTCGATCTCCCCGTTCCCCCGGATAATTGAACCTATGTACTTGAAAGTTTCTCTCTTGGCGATGACTTGTGAGCCGAGCCTCACTTCCACGTCCACTTCCCCCGTCAGGCCACTAAGCATACACTCCTGGTATTCCGTCTTAGTCCTACTCAACTTGAAATCATTGGACTCCAGTGCCTGCCTCTATACCTCCAGACTCTTATTAACGCCACCCCACGTCTCATCGATCAGAATTATATCATAAGCGAACAATATACAACATGGAACCTCCCCTTGAATATGGTGTGTTAGGGCATCTATCTCCAAGGATAATAAGAATGGGCAGAGCGCAAATCCTTAGTGTAATCCCATAACCACCAGAAAAGGCTATGATTCTCCTCCCCCAGTCCTAACCTGAGTCTTAGCTCCATCATACATATCCTTTCTTGCTCTAATGTAAGCTACCGACACACCTTTCACCTCTAGGAATCTTTAAAGAATGTCCTTAGGAACCTTGTCATACGCCTTCTCTAGGTCAAAAAATACTATGTGCAAATCTCTATTCCTATCCCTGTTGTTCCACCAACCTTTTGATTAGATGGATTGCTTCCGTGGTAGAACAACCTGGCATGAACCCGAATTGGTTTACTGATATAGATACCGCCCTCCTAACCTTCCCTTCCACCAGCCTCTCCCAAACATTCATGGTATGACTCAGTAACTTGATACCTCTATAGTTGTTACAATTCTGGATATCAACTTTGTTCTTGTACAACAGGATCATCGTATTCCATCTCCACTCATTTGGGATCGTCTTCGTCCTGAAATAACATTAAACACCCCGGTCGATAATTCCAAGCCTTCTCGACCCACATACCTACAAAATTCTACTGGAATCTCCTCTGTTCCGGTTGCTTTGCCTTGAATCATCTTACGCATAGCTCCCACGATCTCCTCCACCTTAATGAGCCTACAGTACCTAAAGTCTCGGTGACTCTAGGAGTGCCCCAATTACCCTAGCACAATGTTTCCATCCCCATCTTCACTCAGAAGTCTATAGAAGTGCGCCTTTGATCTTTGCTTAATCTGTTCCTCTTCCATCAATACTCTACCATCCTCATTTTTGATGTACCTCACTTGATTCAGGTCATGAGCCTTCCTCTCCCTCACTTTGGCCAGCCGAAATAACTTCTTGACCCCATATTTGCCTCCCAGTTCCTCATAGATTAAAGCTATTATAACAGCCTTAGCCTCCGTGACCGCTAATTTCGCCTCCTTCATAACATCCTTGTATCTTACTTTGTTTGCTCTCCTGTGCTCCTCATCGGTACTCTCCACTAACTTAAGGTATGCCACTTTCTTGGCATCCACTTTACCTTGGACCACATGATTCCACCACCAATTGCCTTGGTTCCCGCCAGAGTAACGCTTCGAGACCCCTAACACCTCTCTCGTCGCCTCCCTAATACAGTCTGTCATTGCCGTCTACATAGCGCTAGCATCCCTACCACTCTTCCAGACTCACATAGCCGTCAGCCGCCACTCCAACTCTTGCACATTATCCTTAGTTAAAACTACCCACCTGATACTCGGCTTATCTGTACCCACCTCTTCTTCCTCTTTAGAAAGATACCGACGCCTATCATCAGAAGCCCATGTTGAGTCACGAGGTTCTCCCTCGGATCACCTTGCAATATTTACACAACCCCTACCACACCTCCAGAGGAGGATATACTCAATCTGATTCTTATCCACCATACTCCGAATAGTAATTAAATTTTCCTCCCTCTTCAGAAAACTAGAGTTCGCGATCACAAATTCAAAAGCTATAGAGAAATCCAACAGTGAAGTACCTCATCCGTTCTTATTCCCAAAGACGAAGCCACCGTGCACCTCGCCATAGCCCCCAACAGACGACTCTTTATGACCATTGAAGTCCCTTACTATCAACAACTTCTCCGTAGGCGAAGTACCACGCATCAACTCATCCAACCCTTCCTAGAAGTGCCTTTTAACCTCCTCTTCAAAGCCTGCTTGTGGCACATAAGAGCTAATGACATTCAGGGGTTAAAAAGGGAGTAAAAATACTGCTAGGGTTAAAAAAGGGAGTAAAAATAAAAAGAGGATAAACAGAGAAAGGCGGGTAGAGAGATAGAGAAAGAGAAGAGAGAAATGGGCTTACCTGGTATTCTTAACTCGCCAGAGTCGGTGCTGGGGGATTTGTCGGAAGAAATATCTGTTAAGCTTCACGGGTCGATGAGAGAGGGAGAGAGAGAAAGAGAAAATATCCTGTAAAGCTGCTAATTTTTCTGATTTCTCGCCTTATGTGAACTTTTAACCATTCGACATTGATATTTTGTTCTAAACATAAATTGTCTTTATTATTATATCTAAAAATATGACAATATTTATTGTAACTACCCGGCCGAGTCATTTTGTGTATTTCATCCCCATTCCCCTATTTTATATTCCATGTATGTGTATTTGTTGTTTGATGATTTGAGGAAACACTTGGGTTGATTTCGGGAAGGTTTGAGAATGATTGAAACACGTCGTTTCATTCTTGGAAGCTTAAGTTATAAGAGTTGACCAAGCTAACCTATTGAGTAGGCGACCTTGGATTAGTGATTTGATAGTTCCAATAGATTCATATGGTTATTTTGGACTTATGCGTATGTCCAGATTTGGATTCGGAGGTTCCTAGGATGTTTTGTATCTATTTACAAAAAGTTAGCAATTTGAAGGTTTAGAGAGCTCTTAGGTTTGACCGTGAGTTGATGTTGATGATGTCTGACTGGGATTGTGATTTCGAAACTTCGAATATGTTCATTTGGTGATTTGAAACTCATGTGCGGAGTTTGGTCGGATTCCAAAATGTTTAGGCATGGTTCAAACATGTTTTAAGTTAGTAGGTTTGGAACTTAATAGAGAGGTTGATCCTCGATTCATGGTTTTGATATTAAATGCAGAGTTTTGGAGCTTCTGGATATGCTTGGGTAAGTTATTAGGACTTGTTACTGTGATTGGACAGAGTCCAAGGAGGCTCGGGTATGTTTCTTCAACGACCCGACCAGTTATTTTGTGTATTTTAGCCCCATTTCCACTATTTTATGCCTTACGTATGTGTATTTTTTGTTATGTAACTTGCGATGGCGATTAGTTTGGTTTTGAGGAAGTTTTGGATTGAACTGGGACACTTAGTTCGAAGGTTGGAAGCTTAAGTTATGAGGGTTGACCAGAGTTTGACTTTTTTGAAGACGACCTAGAATGGTATTTTGATGGTTCCATTAGGTTTGAAAAGTAAATTTGGACTTAGGCGTATGCCCCGATTTAGATTTGGAGGTTCCTAGATTAATTTTGGCTATAATTATTAAATGTATGAAAGATGAAGATTTGGAAGGTTTATAGGTTTGACCACGAGTTGACTTTGTTGATATCTTTGTATAGTTGTTCCAGGGTTTGGAATAGGTTCATTATTTCATTTGGGACGTATGCGCAAATTTGAGGCTATTCCGAGTTGATTAGATGTGGTTTGGCATGAGTTTTGGAAGGTTGGAAGTTTATTAGTTCATTAGGCTTGAATGGAGGTGCGATTCGTGGTTTTGGTGTTATTTTGTGTGATTTGAGGCCTTGAATGGGTTCATGTTGTATTTTAGGTTTGGTTGTTGTGCTTGGATGGGGTACCAAGGGAATTTGGTGGATTTCAGATGAGTTTCAGATAATTTCCATGTTGTATGGCAGGCCTATTATGGTGTTATCACTCTTGCGAGGTTCTTGCTGCGGGTGCGAGTCTGCAAAAGTGGACCTGGGGAGGCAAATGCGAAGTTGGTCTGGTGAGGCAGAGTCTACATATACGACGATGCACAAAAGCGGTTGTGCAAAAGCGAAGGTCCTTCCATAGACTCAGATGTGTAGAGGCGAGGGGAGGTCCGCAGAAGCGGATGGTCGAGAGTTAAATGGTTCCTGCATCTGCGATGGATATTCCACATATGCGGCACCGTAGAAGCAGTATTTTGGTCTGCAAATGCGGAACTGCTGGGTAGACTATATTTTTCAAGGGTTTGGTTATTTTTTATTTTTTGGAGTTGTGGAGATCGGCTAAATGGGGGTTTTGGAGGGGCTTTCATTATAATTTGAAGGGTAGGTGATCTTTACTTGATTTTAAAGTTAGATATCGTTATACATAGATCATAACACCTAGATTATATGATTTAAAGGTGAAATTTGGGAGTTTTTACTATGATTTTTTCAGAGTGAAAATTGGTAATTTTGAGTTTGATTTGGATGAAATACATATATTTGGTAATTTTGAGTTTGATTTGGATGAAATACATATATTCCCTTAAGTCAAGTTTAGACATAACACTTACCTCTTTCAGCAACCAAATCAACACTCAACCACGGACTTTCCTTTAGAATAAGCCTCCAAACTGGTCAAATCTAGCCAAAAATATTTCAAATAATTCAAAATAAGCTTTAGAAACTACAAACTAGTGAAAAAGATTCGATCTTTGATGAAATTGGAAAAAGTCAACATAAGTCAACCCCGGGCCCGCTTGGTCAGAACCCAAGATTCGCAACAAAACCTAATTACTGATTCACCTCCGAGCCCGTTCGTATGATTTATTTGTAAATCTTACATTAATGTCTAAATCTCAATTTTGCAAAATACCTAATTTCTGCCCGTAATCCTTAGTTATACCATGAAATTCATAGAATAAAGGTTAGAAATCAATGGGTGATTATGGAAATACATCAAAACTTGTTAAAATCACTGACCAATGAAGTGGGGATGAAAATTCTTTCCAAATTTGCCGCTGGCCGAGCTCTAACTTTCAAATATGGTGAAAATGGTCAAATCCCGACTTTCAGCACTTTAAATATCTGGGTGTCAGGTGTTTTTCGCGTTTGCGAAGCACCTGACGCGTTCGGGCGATGCATTAGCCAATTGGACTTCGCGTTCACGAGGTCCTTTTTGCACTCGCGAAGGCTTAATACCCTGCCTGACTTTGCATTCGCAAACCCAGGTCCTCGTTCATGGATAGGAACAACATTCCCTCCCCCAGGTCTCCCAAAGTATCACGTTCGTGGGATTCCTGTCGCGTTCGCGAAGGGTAAGCCCCAAATTGCTTGGCGTTCACGATCGACTCTTCGTGTATCGAAGGGTATTCCCCTTGCGTTCATGAAGAAAAACCAGACCCCAACCCAAGTTTCCCTTCACGATCATAAGAGAAGCTTTACGATCGTGAAGCACAATACTCCAGACACCAGAAACAACTGATCTATAAGTTCAAAATGATCTGAAGCCTATCTGAAACTCACTCCAGCCCTCGGGGCTCCAAACCAAACAATCCTACAAGTATAATAACATCATATAAACTTGCTTGCGTGACCAAAACAAAAAAATAACATCTACAATCATGAATCGGACATCAAACACATGAAATTAAAAAAAAAACTCAAGAACCTCTAGAATCACAACTGAGCATTTGAATCTTATCAAACAAACTCCGAATTGCACCAAAATTTGCAGAAAACTTTCAAACAGAAAAACCGACCTATTGCAAGTCCCAAAAAAACAATTCAAACCCGATAACCATGAAGTCAACCTACGGTAATAACCAGGAAATTTCTAAACATTCAAATTGTTAACTTTCGCCAAAACAAGTAAAATCAACCTAGGGACCTCCGATTTCAATTCCGGGCATATGCCCAAGTCCAAACTCACAATACAGGGCCATTGGAATAGTCAAAACACCTATTCGGGGTATTTATACTAAAAATGTTGACCGTAGTCAATTCAAGTTGTTTTTAAAACAAACAATTACATTTTCTTCAAAATTTCATCTAAGAGCTTTTTGAAAGAGACAAAGACCACGCACACAAACCAAGAAAATTTAAATGAAGCTAAGTGAGGTCTCGTATCATGAAAATTAGGGCTAGCTCAAAACGATCTATCGGTTCATCATCTTATCAACCTCTAAAAGAAATGTTCATCCTCCAATGGACATAGAAAAGTACTTGGACTTGTAAAAAGTTGTTGGTATCTACTCCTCATATCAGACTTTGACTCACATGCAGCTGCCTCGATCGACTGATCTCTCCATTGCACTTTCAAAAAAGGAAAATTCTTGGACCTCAACTTTCGAACATGCCGGGCTAGAATGGCCACCGACTCCTCCTTGTAGGCCAAATTCTCATCAAGCTAAACCATGCTGAAGTCCAAAACATGCAACCTGTACTCATGGTACTTCCGAAGCATGGAATACTGGATGTACTCCTAATAGCCTTGGAGGCAATACAAGCATGTAGGAAACCTCCCAAACTCTCTCTCTCTCTCTCTCTCTCTCTAAGATCCTAAATGGGCAAATAAACCTCGGGCTCAACTTTCCCTTCTTCCTAAACTGCATCACTGATAGGTGACACTCGGAGAAGAACCTTCTCACACATCATATAAGCTACATCCCAAACCTCCCGATCGGCATAACTCTTCTGTTTGGGCTGAGCTATACGAATTCATTCCTGAATCACCTTAGTATTCTTCATAACACCACATACCAAATCAATGCCCAATAACCTAGCCTGGTCGGGCTCAAACCAACCAATCGGTGAATGACATTTCCTCTCATATAAGGTCTCATACGACACCATCTGAATACTCGAGCAGTAACTATTGTTATAGGAGAAGTCTACAAGAGGTAAGAACTAGTCTATTGAAACTCTGAAATCCATAACATAAACACGTAACATGTCCTCCAAGATTTGAGCGGTACGCTCGGAATGTTCATCCATCTGAAGACCAATACTCAGGTCAACCCGTGTACCAAATTCACGCTGCACGACTCCTTAAAAATGCAATGTGAACTATGTGTCTCAATCAGAAATGATGGAAATGGGCATTCCGTGCAGGCGGATAATATCGTAAATGTAAATCTGATCCAAACTCTCCAAAAAACAGGAAGTTTCCACCGACATAAAATGTGCGTACTTAGTTAAACAGTCCACAATAACCCAAACTATGTCATATTTCCTCAAGGTCTGTGGCGAGCGTACCAAAAAATCCATAGTGATATGCTCCACTTCCTCTCCGGTATCTCCAATCTCTAAGTCAATCCACCCGGTTTATGATGTTCACACTTCACCTATTGATAATTCAAACATCGAGATACATAACCAACAATGTCTTTCTTCATTCTCTACCACCAGTAGTGCTGTTTCAAGTCACGGTACATCTTTGTAACACTTGGTTAAATAGAATGGCACGACTTGTGAGCCTCCTCAAAGATAACCTCTCTCAACCCATCAACATTTGGAACACAAATCTAGCCCCGAAGATGCACCACACCATCATCACCAATCATAGCCTCATTAACACCAATCCGTTGCACCGTATCCTTCAGCACTAACAAGTGAGGATCCTCAAACTGGCAAGACTTCATATGCTCCAACAACGAATATTGTTCCCCAACACAAGAAAGAATCCAACTAGGCTCCGAAACATCCAATTTCAAAAACACTTAGCTAAAGCCTTAACATCCATGGCTAGTGGCCTCTTTGCTACCAGTAAATATGCCAAACTGGTCATGCTCTCCGTCTTCCTATTCATTGCATCAGCCACTAAATTGGCCTTCCCGGTATGATATATGTTGATATGATAGTCTTTCAACATGTCAAACGATCTACGCTACTTCAAATTAAGGTCTTTATGCTTGAATAGGTGCTGGAGACTCCGATAGTCGGTATAGACCTCACAATGAATGACATACAGATAGTGCCTCTAAATCATCAACAGATGAACAATGGTTGCCAACTCTAAATTATGAACATGGTTATTCTTCTAATGAACCTTCAATTGTCGAGATGTGTAGGCAATAACCTTACCATCCCGCATCAATACTGCACCAAGACCAATATGCGATGCATCACAATAAACAATGTAAGATCCCGAACTTTTAGGCAACACCAACACTAGGGTTGTAGTCAAAGCAGTCTTGAGCTTCCAAAAGATCAACTTACACTCATTAGACTATCTTAAAAGAGAGCCCTTTTGGGTCAACCTATTCAATGTGGCAGAGATAGATTAAAAATCCTCCACAAACCAGTGATAATAACCCGTCATACCCAAGAAGCTCCGAATCTCTATAGCTGAAGTAGGTCTAGGCTAGTTCTGAATTGACTCAATCTTCTTAGGATCTACTTTAATTCTTTCAGAAGATACAACATGGATCAAAAAGGCAACCAATTCCAACCTAAACTCACACTTTGAAAACTTATCATTTAACTGACTATCCCTCAAAGTCTGAAGTACGATCCTATATGATGCTCATGCTCCTCTCGAGTACAGGAGTACACCAAAATATCATCAATGAAGATGATCACAAAATAATCCAAATAGGGCTTGAACACCCGGTTCATCAAATCCATAAATACTGATGGGGAATTATTTAAACCAAATGACATCACTAAGAACCCATATTGACCATACCGAGCCCGAAAATCTATCTTAGGTACATTCAATGGCGGAATCTTTAACTGATGGCAGTCAGATCTCAAGTCAATATTGGAAAACACCTGGCACCCTAAAGCTGATCTAATAAGTCATCAATCCTCATCAAAGGATACTTTTTCTTGATAGTAAATTAGTTCAACTGCCGATAGTCTATACACATCCTCATTGTTCCATCCTTCGTCTTAACAAAAAACAGCAGTGCAGCCCAAGACGAGACACTAGGTCTAATGAATCCCTTATCAAGAAAATTCTGCAATTGTTCCTTCAATTCCTACAACAAAACTGGGGCCATATACTATGGTGGAATGGAAATGGGCTGAGTGCCCCAAGCCATCTCAATACAAAAGTAGATATCTCGATCGAGTGGCATCAGGAAAATCTATAGGAAACACCTCTGGAAATTCGCGCACAACTAGTATTGAATCAATGGAATGAACCTCCGCCCTAGGATGAATATATGCCAAATATTCTAGACATCCCTTCTAGACCATACGTCGAGCCGTCATATGATATAACCCTGCTAGTAGAATGGCCATGGGTCATTTTCCACTCTAATCGAGGCAACCCAATCATGGATAATGTCACAATGTGACAATAAAAAATGGCGTGATAAGGTGACAGCCAGTCGATGCACAAGATAACATTAAAGTCCCATTATCATGAAGTAGAAGGTCTACCCTAGTCTCAAAGCTCCCGATAGAAACCACACACGAGCGATACACACGATCAACCACAATGGAATCTCCGATAGGAGTGGAAAAATAGACAGGAGCATTCAAACAATCATGACTAGGTATGAAGAAAAATAAGATTAAACTATGAATAAGTAGAACCCATATCAAATAAAACTAAGGCATCTCTATGGAAAATTGGAACAACTTGTGATGACGAAGATTGATGACTCTGCCTCAGGTCTAGTTAGAAATGCATAGAAATGGGGCTGGGCCCCACCATTCTAACATTTTCCTCTCTGATGGCCTCTAACTGGCTGGCCTCCACCTCTAACGTTCTGACCACCACCACTAACTACCTGACCAACGCCTTTAAGTAGCTGAGCAGCCGGTGGAGCAATGGGTGCTGGAATTATGGCAAGAGAACCCTACTAAGGAAAACAACTCTAAGGCCTGGGACAATACATCCTGATATGATATGTACATCCACACTCAAAGCACTCTCTTGACTACTGTGGCTGCTGAAGTTGAGACTGACCCTGACGGCCCGGATAACCATTGTGATAGCTCTGAATTGGTGGTGCACTGATGGGAGCTGAAGGTGCACTACAGGATAGCTGCTTAGGAAAAGACCCATAAGAACCACAATTTGCCGAGGCACTATGAGCTACCTGAAGTGCTGACTGACTCAGCCTGTGAGGAGGGCCTCTACCAATTTAACCTCTACCTCCGGACAGGGCACCACTAAGACCACGAAAATGACAAGGCCTCTTATCAAATACCGCCTCCCTACTCTGACCACAAATCATCTCGACCCGTCTAGAAATCTCTACGGCCCTCTTGAAAGAAAGATCATCCCTCGTGTCCTTGGCCATCCGAAGCATGATACCAAAAGTAAGTCCATCAATAACCTCCTAACCCTATCTCTATCAATAGGACTTAAGATAGTTTCATGGCGGACTAGGTCCACAAATCTGGTATCGTACTAGGTAACAATCATGCTACCCTGCTGAAGGTGCTCGAACTGCCTGCGGTACTCCTCTCTTACAGTAAAAAGGAATGAACATCTCCTAAAATAGTTAAGAAAACTGATCCCTAGTGAGTGGCGGTGAACCTGCTTGTCTGCCTCGCTCATAATCCTGCCACCACCTTTGGTAGAACCGATCATCTAAAACGCCACAACATGTACTCCGTTGGACTTCACAATACCCATGTTGCGCAACACCCCGTGGAAACAGTCCAATAATCCCGTGGTCCTCTGAAGGTGTACTACCAAAATTAATAGGAAATATCTAGGTGAACTTATCCAACCTCATCAACCCTAAGAAGACATCATGGGCCACTCCCCCATCTGTGTAGAAACAACGAACTAAACTACTCCAGCTGATAGGACCGTTGAAATCTTTTACAAGGGAGTCATATTATCCAGAGTGTGAGTGGAGGGAGTCTGAGCTCCTCCCCCCAACCTGAGAGACAACTAATTCCATAGGAAATACTCCAACCTGGGCCACACTTTCCATAAGGCCCACTAAGCAGAATCTAGTAAATTTGATAATAGTAAGATATATGTTGAAATTATGAGCCTGTGGATATTGCCAGGAGGATTATGATATGGGCACGAGGTGCCGGAGATTAAAGATGAACTTATTATTGGCACGTGAATTGCCCGTGCCGTCCTGATATGAAATGTGGGCACGAGGTGCCGTGAGTTAATGATGATGATATTAGCACGTGTGTTGTTCGTGCGGTTGTGATAGAAATATTGGCACTAGGTGCCGTGGAAATATGAAACTGGGCTAAGATTCGTATTTTATGATTATGAAATGTGTCACAGGGTGACTATTATTTGAAAGAGTTATATTCGGAACATATTATTTGAAAGAATTATATTCGGAAGATATTTATTTGAAATAATTAAATGCGAAAGATATTTATTTGGAAGAATTATATTTTAAGGATATTCTATTTGAAAGAATTATATTTGAAAAGATGGTTATTTGAAGGAAGTATATTCGAAATAGTTCATAGGAAAGAATTATATTGTAAAGATTTATTATTTGAAAAACTTATAGGTGGAAGATTTATATTTGAAAGACTTGATTAATTGGTTGTACTTATATTCATTATTTGTTGAGCAATATTTATGGTATTCGTGTTGCCCTGCTGTTTATATCATTGGTTGATTGTTGTTGCCATCATTGTTATTTGTTTCCTATTATTTTCGTATGCTATATTGCACATGTTATTAGACTAGTGAGTGTCTTAACTGTACCTCGTCACTACTCCACCGAGGTTAGTCTTGTTACTTACTGGGTACCGACTGTGGTGTGCTCATACTACATTTCTGTATATTTTTGTGTAGAGCCATGTATTGGAGATATCGGATTCGAACAGAGTTAGAGTGTGATTGCAAGGATTCAAGATAGAGATATTTGGTCATCGCAGTCCCTTGGAATCTATCCATTTTTATTGTATTGTTATATCATATTCGAACAGTATTGTATATTCGATTCTCGAGATCGTTCCATGTATTCAGTTAGAATTCGTGACTCAGTATTACCAGTCTTGGGAGGTTGTTTGATTATTTCTGCTTTTAGTTTTGGCACTTATTTCTATTTCTATTTCTTGTAATAAATTCTATTAAAAAATGGCTTGAATTGTAATTAAGATCGGCTTACCTAGTCTTAGAGACTAAGTGCCATCACAACACATGTAGTGGGATTTTGGGTCGTGACAGAACTCATGTTGGAATGGGTAATAGGGATTTGTGACTTTTGTTATCTTTCAAGGTGCGGGCCCGGGTTGACATTTTGCTATTTGCTAATGATTGGAGCTTTAATTCTTGAATCGATTCTTGTATCATTGTTTGACGTTATTGAGTTATTTTGGCAAGATTCGACTCGTTTGGAGGACGATTCGAAAGTCAAGGGCTTTCTAGAGTATTGATTCTCACAATTTGAGATAAACATCTTGCTTGGGCTTGGCTTGAGAGTAATTTTCCCCATATATTTGATGCTTGCTATGTGTTAGGGAGATGCACATACGTGGTGACGAGTATATTTGCGTAGACCTTAGGCTATTATGTGCCCTGATTTGATAATATGACTTCGTGTTACCATGTTTTCCTTAATTGTATGACTACTTGAACTGTGATTCAGGATAGAAATCATGTCTAGGCTGTATGCTTATCTATTTGAGATATGATGTGGCCATTTTTCTATGTTGAACTGTTTTGCCTTGATTGTAGTCATACATTCTTCAGTCATGATAATATATCCACGTATCATATCATCATTCTCGTATACTTCTTACGTGTTATCTCACATGTTGTTGAATTCCTTATTTGAGTACTACGAGTTTGAATTGATTTGTGGCATGTTGGTATAGCCTTTAAGATATTTTGATTAGTGATACTGTAACATATTGACATATTAAGATTTGAGAAGATTAATGACTGAGTTGGGGAGATATAGCCGTATTAATATTGATATTGAGGTGACGCATATGCCAGACTTCATATTGAGGCGACGCGTGCACTAAGGATTTGGGCTGAGTTATGATGATTATTGAATTTTAATCCGATCATGCTCTTGGGCTAGGATTCGTGCCCTCCAGAGTCAGATGATAACCCAGGTTACCTTGGGCTCTATGGGTGTTGGCACTTAGTATGTGCTGAGTGAGGGGCATTATACCAGGTGCCCGTGCAGTTTTGAGAGTATTCTTATTGATGATTTGACTGTGAATTCGTGGATTTTTGATTTGAAACCTGTTATGCAGGCACATATATATATATATATATATATATATATATATATTTTCCTCATACTAGTTGATTCTTCATATCCTTAAATTGATGCCTTAGCTGGATTGTTTGGAGAGCATGCTTATTTTTTTGATTAACGTGATTAACTTGATTTTGCTATTTTGAGCTACCTTTCCCTTTTTTTATCGTTATTATGTTGTTTGTTATTGATGGTTATTGGAAGTGAGTAGCAGACTTCGCCAATCTGATCATTATCTTCAATCCGAGGTTAAGCTTGCTACTTACTGAGTGAATGGATCCAATTGTACTTAAACTACAATGTGCACTTTATGTATAGATTAAGGTACTGCTAATAGAGGTGATTGTTGAGAGCTACACCGATTTTGTGTTGGGGATTTCGAGGTAGCACTGCTATTTTCCACTCCAGGCCTTGAAGTCCTTTCCTTACTTTGTCATTACTATTTATGTACTTCATAAATTATTGTATTGTTATTTCAGACAATTGTAATTATTATTCTATAGAGTTTATGTAGTCGCTGATACTAGGTGACGGGGTGATATTTCAAATGTATCTCTAGACTGCTACCTTTATTTATTCATCGTTTCAGATTGTTTTCTTACTGTTATTGGAGTTTATTTCTGTATATTGAACATTGGCTTGCCTAGCGAGCAGTCTTAGGAATCGTCACTACTTTGGTGGGATTTGGGGTCGTGATACTGTATTATGTGGCTACCATTGGGGTATTGAGACTAGGGTTGGTCGTTTATTTCTTAATGTGGTTGGCATTCAAGTGATTTATATTATGGATTGGTTATCTCTATATAATGTTGTTCTTGATTATCATGCTAAGATTGTGACATTGGCTATGCCGGGGTTTCCAAGGTTGGAATGGAGGGGGTTCTTTGTGTCAAATTCCTAGTAGAGTGATTTCTTTTCATAAGGCTCAACGTATGGTTGAGAAAGGGTGTTTGGCATATCTAGATTTTGTGAGGGATGTTAGTGCTAAATACACTATTGTTGATTCAGTCCCAATGGTGAGGGAGTTTCCAAATGTTCTCCTTGCAAACCTACCGAGCATGCCACCTAATAGGGATACTGATTTTGGTGTCGCTCAGCCCATATATATTCTATCGTATCGCATGACTCCAGTTGAGTTGAAAGAGAAATTCCATGTTTTACTGGATAAGGGGTCCATCAGGCCAAGTGTTTCACGTTGGGGGACACTAGTGTTATTTGTGAAGAAGAAAGATAGTTCTGTGAGGATGTGTACTGATTATTGGAAGTTTAACAAGGTTACCATAAGAAACAAGTATCCACCGCCTCGCAATTGTAATCTGTTTGATCATCCTCATGGTGCTGGCGTGTTTTTGATGATTGAATTGAGATCGGGTTACCAACAATTGAATACTGGGCTTCAGACGTTCCAAAAATAACTTTCAGGGATCGTTATGGGCTTCATGAGTTTTGGTTATGTCTTTTGGATTTACTAATGCCCTAGCAACTTTCGTTCATTTGATGAATAGTGCATTCCAAGCTTATTTATATTCTTTGTTATTGCGTTCATCGATGATATCTTTGTATATTCCTATAGCTGGTTGGGGCATGAGCAATATTTGAGGAAGTTCTATACTAAGTTCTGCAAGTGTGAGTTTTGGTTGGATTATGTGGTATTCTTACGCCACATGGAGTCTTATGATGGGATAAAGGTGGATCCGAGGAAGATTGAAGAAGTTTAGAGTTTGCCCAGACCTTCTACCACTAATGAGATTAGGAGTTTCTTGGGCTTAGCTTGGTAATGTTGTCGCTTTGTGGAGGGGTTCTCGTGTAGTGCGGCTCCATTGACCATGTTGACTTAGAAGGGAGCTCCGTTCAGATGGTCTGAAGAGTGTGAGGATAGATTTTAGAAGATCAGGACTGCTTTAAACAGAACTATAGTTTTGTATTTCCTTCAGGATCGGGGTTGTATTGTGATGATTTGTGCGTCGGCTTTGGGTTTGTGTAGATGCACTATAGTAGAGTGATTGCCTATGTGTTGCGCCAGTTGAAGCCCCATGAGAATAAGTATCCGGTTCATGATTTTGATCTAAGAGCTATCATGTACGTGCTCAAGATTTGGAGACATTATTTATAAGGTATGTCTTGTGTGGTTTAAACTGATCATTAGAGTCTTCAACATTAGTTCAAGAAAAATGATCTGAATTTTAGACAATGGAGTTGGTTGGAGTTGTTAAAGGATTACGATATCACTATCTTGTATGGCCCCAAGAAGGCTAATGTGGTAACAGACACCTTGAGTAGAAAGGCGTAGAGTATGTGGAGTTTGGCCTTTATTCTAGATGTGGAGAGACCTTTAGATAAGGATGTTCAGGCATTGGACAATATATTGGTGAGATAAGATATTTTCTGATCCTAGTAGAATCCTTACTTGTGTGGTTTCATAGTCGTACTTGTTTGAGCACAACAAGGCTCGCAGTATGATGATACCATTTGCTTGTCCTTAAGGACACGGTGCATCAAGGTGGTATTACGAATGTGACAATTGTCGATGGTGTGTTGCGACTTTAGGGTCAGATTTGTGTTTCTAATGTCGATGGCTTGAGAGAATTGATTCTTGAGGAAACTCACAATTTGCAGTATTCTATTCATCTCGGTGCTACGAAGATGCATCATGAATTGAAGAAACAATATTGGTGGAAAAGGATTTACAGGGACATTGCTGGTCATATCTCACAGTTTTTTAACTATTTACTAGTCAATTATGAGTATTAGAGACAGGTGGTTTGCTTTGGAAGATTGATGCATCGAGTGGAAGTGGGAGCGCATTACCATGGACTTTCTGGTGGGATTGCCACGGACTTTGAGGAAGTTTGATGAAATTAAGGTCATTGTTGACCGGTTGACCAAATCAACACATTTCATTCCGATTATGACTTCTTATACTTGTGAGGAGCTGGACCAAATCTACGTCAACGAGTTATTCACTTGCATGGTGTACCTGTTTCGATCATCTAGGAATGCAGCAACTCAGTTGAAGAGTTATGATGATAGAAAGGTTCGTGAGTGTAACGACCCGGTCGATCGTTCAGTGAGATTATCCCCTTTTTCCATGTTTCATATTTTTCATGAGTTAATTGACTTAATTATGATGTGTTGGGCCGGTTGGTTCGGGTTCGGAGTGGTCGTAGTGAGAAATGATACACTTAGTCTCTTGGATTGGCTTTATAGTTGGAAAAGTCAACTAGGAGTTGACTTATGGGTAAACAACCTTGAAATGTGGATTTTATAGCTCGGATAGATTCGTTAGGTGATTTGGGACTTAGGAGTGCGTTCGGAATGTGATTTTGATGTCCGGAGTAGAATTAGGCTTGAATTGGCGAAATTGTATTTTTGGCGATTTCCGGTCGGCAGTGGAAAGTAGGCTATCAGGGTCGGAATGGATTTTCGGAAGTGGGAGAAGGCTCGTTGTGTAATTTTGGATATGTGTGCAAATTTTCAGGTCAATCGGACGTGTTTTGGGTGGTTTCGGCATCAATTGCGAAATTTAGAAATCTCAAAGTTTATAGGCTTGAATCCGATGTGATTTTGGTGTTTTGGCATTGTTGTGGGTGTTCCGAAGGCTCGACTAAGTTTGAATAAGGTTATAGGATGTGTTGGTACATTTGGTTGAGGTCCCGAGGGCCTCGGGTGAGTTTCGGGAGGTTAATGGACCAATTCGGACTTGGAGAATTGCAGGAATTTTTCTGGTGTTAAGTTCTGATATCCTTTTATGCGGTCGCGTATGTGTGGATATGATCGCATAGGGCTTATTGGGGGCAGCATAGTTTTTGTACTATGAGATCGCCATTGAGGGTCCGCGATCGCGTAAGTGAGGAAGTGTTGAGCAGTGCGGTCACGTGGGGGAGACCTGCGAACGCATAGGGCTGGGGGCGCGTGGGGCTGATTGGTAAGGTGCGCGAACGCATGGTGGTAGGACGTGATCGTGTAGAGGAAGTTTGGGATGTGCTCCACGAACGCGTACCTGGTAACGCGAACGCACTGAGGAAATTAAGGGTGCCTGGGCAGTCTATTAAAAAGGCCATATCCGCGACCCTTAGCCATTTTTCACCATTTTTGGGCGGAATTGAAGCTTTTGAGAGAGATTAAAGAGGGAATCAAAGGGAAAACACTTGGAGGTAAGATTTTTGACTTCATAACTCGGTTCTATGTTTATTTCTAAGTAATTAAACCCAAAATTGGTGAGATTTAAACGCAAAATTAGGGAAGTTAGGGCATGGGAAATTATAGACTTTAATTGAGGAATTGAAGGGGCAATTGTGGTCCGATTTTGATGTTCTTGGTATGTATAGACTCGTGGGAGAATGAGAATTTTTGTTGCGTAATTTTTATCGAATTCCGAGACGTGGGCCCGGGGGCCAGGTTTGGTCAATTTCGGAATTTGTGCATAATTTTGATAATTTTTGAATGGGTTTCGTCTCCCTAGCATATATTGATCACGTTAATCTGGTTTTGGTTAGATTTGGAGCATTTAGGAGCCGATTCAAGAGGCAAGAGCATCGCGGAGTAGTTCTCGGGCTCTTTTTAGGTAAGTAATGACTGTAAATCTTGTCTTGAGGGTATGAAACCCCAGACTTAGTATTTTCTCACCATTTTGGAGTGGCACACATGCTAGATGACGAGTGTGTGGCGCACACTGTTGGGGGATCGTGACCTGGTTCGTCCCATGGAAACTATTAAGTTGCGTATTTGATTTTAAATCATATGATATTTCATGTTTTAAGATTATTACCATATTTTGGGCTATATGCCATGTTTGGGGCCTTGCACCGACCTGTTTGGACCCCTTGGGGGGATATTTACTAATATTCCTCATTGTGTTGATTCATGATTTACACTCAGTCGTATTATGTTTAACTGATTTCGAAACTCAGCCTTATTTACACTATTTTGAGACATAAAATGATCTTTTTGGGTTGAGTACCCCATTTTGCTGATAGCCCGAGTGGCTTTTTGAGAGTTTATGATTGAGTCAGGCCGAGGGCCTATGTTGTGAGATATTATGGGATCGGGTTGCACGCCGCAGCATGTTACACTGTTTATGATGACTGAGTGAGGCCGAGGGCTTGATTTGTGAGGATATGATATGGGATTGGGCTGCACGCCGCAACATACTATTGATAGGCCAAGTGCCAGAGTGATTATGCCACGAGATGGATTGATATTAGCATTTGGGTTGTAGGAGCCCCTCCGGAGTCTGTACACCCCCAGTGAGCGCAGGTACATACTGAGTGCGAGTGCCGAGTGGGGAGTGACGAGTGATTGAGAGGCATGAGTGACTGTGAGGTTGTCCGAGAGGCTGATAAGAGTGATTGTGAGGTATGCTGAGTGACTGATTCTGAGTGATGTTATGACCAACAGGCGATCTATGATTCATTTCATTTTTACACTAAACTTCTTGGACATTTTCTGAAGTTGTTGGGAATTACACTTTTCAAAGGATTTTTACTGAAATTGGCTTTTTAAGCTTGATGATTTAACATATACACTGTTGGAAAGAAAGATTGCTTATTGTGAAATGATGATTTGACTTTATGTGTTTCTTACTACTCAGACCTGATTTATTTTCATTACTACTGAGTTGGCGTACTCACTTACTCCCTGCATCTTGTGTGCAGATCCAGGTGTTAGGGCATAGTGAGCTGTGTATCTGTTCCAGAGACTTCTCAGAGATTTTGCGAGGTAGGTGCATGTGTCCGCAACCCTTCTCTCTCCTGCTTACTATTATAGAGTTTATTTTCCAGAGCTGTATATTTTCTGTAGATGCTCATGAGCAGTGACTCCGGGATCTTGGGGTTGTATTTAACATTCGGCGTAGTTATATCTGTTTTTAAAAAAATGATTAAACAAAAATTTTAGGGATTGTCAGTTTAGAAATGATATAAATGAAAGATTCTTTACGTTTGAGCCTTAATTTGGCTGGCCTAGTTCCACGATAGGCGCCATCACAACTAGTTTAGATTTGGGGTCGTGACAAGTTGGTATGAGAGCACTAGGTTACATAGGACTCACCGGTCATGAGCAGGTTTAGTAGAGCCTTGCGGATCGGTACGGAGACGTCTGTACTTATCTTTGAGAGGCTGTAGAACCCTTAGGAAAATCTCACATTCTTGAATTCTTGTCGTGCGAATCCAATTATTCAGCCAAAAGCGTAACCCTTTGAATTCCTTTCATGTTTTCGAATGTGTATATGAGCGCTGGGTATCAGTTGTGCATCGACGACTTGTGATTTCCTTGGTGAGGTGCGAGATGTGATTTTAGCATGTTGATAATGGGACAGTCTTGGGGACATGAGGTCGGGTTCGTTCTGTGGCTTGAGTGTTGAGATTTCAATTGTGTGAGTTATGCATTTGGGACTTATATGTCCGCTTGTGTCCTTCACGGTGGGGTTTTGTGACTGGATGACTATGTGGAAAGTGTGATTCGATGGTGAGGTGTGTTCAAATTGTTTGATTGTGACAACAATATTGGCTGGAAATGTGGCAAGAACTATTGAGTGTTTGATTTCTATCTCGAGTTGGCATATGGCTTCGAGTTGTGAGCGTATTGGAAGGCCTCTCATGTTGTGTAGTTGTGGAGTGAAGCGGATCTTTCTGTTGTGTTATGCGTTCTTGGTGATGTCTTTTGGTCAGGCCAATTCCCCAATAGCGTTCATATATTTGATTAACAGTGTATTTCAACTATATTTATACTCATTCGTTATTGTATTAAATGATAGCATCCTAGCGTACTCACGTAGCAAGGAGGAGCATACTCAACATTTGAGGAGGGTATTATAGAGATTGATTGAGGAGAGGCTTTATGAAAAGTTTTCCAAGTGTGAATTTTTGGCTTAGTTTAGTAGAATTCTTGGGGCACGTGGTGTCTAGTGAGGGTATTCAGGTGGTCATACGAGTGTGGAGAGAGCTTCTAGAATCTCAAGATTTCTTTGACCACAGCTCAATATTTCTTTAACCTCGAGGGTACGCGTTGGTTGTGTTTAGATGCAGAAGGATAAAGTGATTGCATAATAGCTATGAGTTTCCGAAGGGTATAGAGAGAGATCAGTTTGAGGCTAAGCAGGCAGGGCTATTTTTCGCGGGGTGTCCTGAGGTTGTGTGATCCTTATGTTGTTTTGTAGCAAGTTCTCTTTTACCAGTAATTGATATATGTTGCAATTTGAGTTTAGATCACTTGTGGGAGTTGGCACGTTTATTATAATGGTGAATGCGAGGTTTGCAGATGATTTGAGACATTAGATAGTTGGTGTTAAATGAGCTTAGGAAGGATTTAGTTGAATCTCACTGCGATATTGTGGAGGTGTTAGCATATGTGCATTGTGAGTTATTCGTTGCCTTGATCTATGGCTTTGGGCCAAGTGGGGGAGTCTGCTGTTGATAAGTTAATTGCGCGGCTAAGTGTCATATCAGTTTTAGTTAAGGTATATCGGCGAATCAATTATGGCTTACAGGGGTTGAGATCGGGGATGACTCGAGTAATGGAATATTTGGATACAAGTTGTAATGTACTATATGGGTAGAAGGGTTTTATTGAATAATTGAGTTGTAATGGTAAATGATGTAGTGTGTGTGGAGTAGGAATTCGCTTGGTTGCTTCGAAGTGTGGGTTACTTCCTAGTATGTTGGTGTGCAAATGGCGTTAGTTCGTTCGGTCTGTTTGATCAGTGTAATTGATATTTGCGTAGAGTGGATGACTCTCGAGAATGGTTTTGATGGATTCAAGGTTATATGTATTAATTGAGGATCTTCAAGGTGCGTATTTGGCTAGAACTGAGGTTTGCGTTGGAGGGTGTCAAGACTTGTGGCATTTCTACGTTATCATGGATTGTACATATCAGTATCAGGAAAGTGAAGGTAATGGCTTTAGATTCACAGGAAGTCTCTTCAGGATAAGTATTTTGAATGTGGTTCTTCTGAGGATATTGGAGAGAGTATTCAGCCGCTTATGAGCTTTAGACTATATGGTCTTATGCTTGGTTCTCGTGTGGTGAGTCTAGGTTGAGAGTTGCGGTATTTTAGCAAGGAGAAGCATCAATTTGAGGGTAAGTCAGAAGGCTTGGATAAATAGGACAGCTTTGTAGTAGGTCGGATCGGCATGGTAAGGGATATGATTAGTTCTTTGGGTGTTTATGGGGCAATGAGTTTTTACAGGTATTTCTTAGTAATGCTCTTGGGTTTTAGTGACCTGCGTAGCTTGGTTGAGTTAGAAGGATTTATCCCTGACAGTTTGGTGTTGTACAAATGGGATTCGGAGAGTTCTTGATGGTTTCTACCACGGTTAGAGATGTATATTCTCTACTGGCGTGAGGAGCATGTGATGTATAGTGACTTTGCTTCTAGATGGGATTAAATGTAAAGTTCTTGGCTAGTTGGATGCGTAGTTGTTTATGGCTCGGAAGGGATAATGAAGTTCTCATATTTATCATAGGATGGCGTGGCATATGCGGTATGTTGTGTAGAGTTGAGATTTTCATATGTGAGATCTCGGTTCAGTTCTTGAAGGAAGGTCAAATTTCTCAGGAAGCATTGGCAATTTCAGATAACTAGGTAGATGATATCACCAATTGGGTGGCTTGATAAGGGTATACATTTCAGAAAGGTCAATGTGTGGAGTTAAGGGTTCTTCATCGGTATTGCGACACTCTCTTGTTGAATCGACTGCTGATATTCAAGGTTGCTTGGTAACACAGAGGAATTGTGGGGGTATCCCTCGTGGAATGATTGAGTATTAGAGACATATTATATGTTTGAGTGGTGGAGTTGGGATCATATATGGAAATTGGTGCGCTTCATGGACTTCGAGACTGGGAGTTCTCATAAGCAAATTATTTTGTGGTTGTGGACTATGAGGATGCGAGCAAAGCTATTTAGATGATAGTATATGCCATGATTCAGTCATTGTGAACTTTTGGAGAGTTATCTATCTGTGGTGGGTGACCAGAGTTGATTTAGGGTTATTGGTAGGACAGTTTGGGTATGTGTTCTGCACCTGGTCGGAAATTACTGACTCCAAATGGCTATGGTTGAGGGATGCACCATTCGATTGTCATTGAGTTTATACATATTCTGGAGTGAACTGTGAGTTACCCTTCGGTGTTGCGAGGAGTGGTGATTGTTGGTTATATGCACATATGATGCGGATTTATTTGGGCTTTATAGCGAGATTTTAGTAAGATAAGTAATTGGGTATTGCGGGATTGACACATATTAGTTATGTTCTTTCTGATTTGTGTGGCACGGTATCGTCCGATTCCCCTGTGGTTATGGAAATGCACTTTTAGTACGGGATGTCAAATTTTGTGTGGTTATTGATTTTGAGCAAGGTGGATTGAAGTATTTCATGTGGACCAGCGTTTGGATGGGATCACTCATTGTAGCGGAGTTATGTGAAGGTATGATCCTCGGTGTCAGATTCGTGTGTTTTGGTTTTTATGATGTGTACCAGGCTCTTGGCGTGGTGTTGTGATGATACATGTTGAGTTGTCACGGATGGTCCTCTCGTGTGAATATTTTATATAATTTGATTACATTGGGATGCTGCTATTGAGTGCACGAGTTGCACAGATTATGTATTTGAATTGTATTGATGTGTCATGTCTTCAGAGTGGTCGTGTTGGATGAGAAGAGGTCACCAAACCTAGAATAAATACTGTCAGAATTGACTACAACATAGTTAGAAGGATAAATATCGGGAGTCTGCTTAGAAATCTACTATAATTCCTGTTTGGGAAAGGGGAGCTTCATGTCGGACTGACCGGACAAATGGTTGTTAGTTTTTACGTGTTTCTTTCATCATCGACAGTATATGAAAGTGTTAGAGCGAGGCATTTCTTGATAAGAGGTTATGTACCGGTAGTAGGTTGTTTTGAGAAGCTATTGTGATTAGGAGTTATCGCTATGAGTGTTTGAGTCATGCAGTATATTATGTGATTACATATGGGTTACGGATATGGCTTGACACAACGTGTTCAGACTTATTCAGCTTATAGTTATGGAATTTTGATCTCGTAAATTATTTCAGAAGTGGAAATTTGGTTTTAAGGTTTATGGGTCAGGTTGGATTTCAAAATTTTGACTGTGTTGCGATATTGAACCTATATAGGATAGGGTGATGTGGGATCACCTCCGAGTATATGCATGGTAGGTTACACGACCATTTTGGTGGTGTTTGGAACAACCCTAGGCACGTTCGAGGGCGAACGTATATTTAAGTAGGGGAAAATGTAACGACTCGGTCGATCATTCCGTGAGATTAGGCCTGTTTCCCTGTTTCAGCTTTTTCATGTGTTAATTAACTTAATTATGATGTGTTGGTCCGGTTGGTTCAGGTTCGGAGTGGTCGTAGTGAGAAATGAGACACTTAGTCTCTTGGATTGCCTTTATAGTTGAAAAAGTCAACTGGGAGTTGACTTATGGGTAAACAACCTTGGAATGTGGATTTTATAGCTCGGATAACTTCGTTAGGTGATTTGGGACTTAGGAGTGCGTTCGGAATGTGATTTTGATGTCCGGAGTAGAATTAGGCTTGAATTTGTGAAATTGAGTTTTTGGCAATTTCTGGTCGGCATCGGAAAGTAGGCTATCGGGGTCGGAATGAAATTGCAGAAGTGGAAAAAGGCTCGTACTGTCATTTTGGATATGTGTGCAAATTTTCAGGTCAATCAGACGTGATTTGGGTGGTTTCGACATCATTGGCGAAATTTAGAAATCTCAAAGTTCATACTTGAATCCGATGTGATTTTGGTGTTTTGGCATTTTTAGGTGTTCCGAAGGCTCGACTAAGTTTGAATAAGGTTATGGGATGTGTTGGTACGTTTGGTTGAGGTCCCGAGGGCCTCAGGTGAGTTTCGAGAGGTTAACGCACCACTTCGAACTTGGGAGAATTGTAGGAATTTTTCTGGTGTTCAGTTCTGATATCCTTCTATGCGGTCGCGTATGTGTGGATGTGATCGCATAGGGCTTTCTGGGGGCAGCATAGTTTTTGTACTATGCAATCGCCATTGAGGGTCCATGTCGCGCCCCCTTTTTCCCGCTCCTTTCGGATCAATCAGGGTTTTTGACATTATTGGGACAACTCGTTTCCTTTTGGGAAAAGGGGTATGTAAGGAATTGATGAGTCGCCACCTAACGAATTAAGGTGCGTTAGGGCACCTACTAAGGGTCATTATATCACAGATTTGAATAACCAGAGATTGGGTAAAGGCTTGAAATTACTTCAAGGTGAAGGTGTTAGGCACTCTCAAAGTCCACAACTGTGGTTCTCGGCAAACAAGCTTTGTGAATTTAAACAAGTAGCAAATAAGCTTAAACAAATAAAGGTTTTAAAAAGATTCGCAGTCTAAGCACACATGTGAAGTAAACTTTTAGAAGATTTAAAGTCTAAGCACATATATAAGGTTTTGAAAGATTTATAGTCTAAGCACACATGTGTAAGGGATAGGGGAGTCCTAGGTGGTTTATCCTATAGGATCACATCAGTACAATGCCCGATAATCACTCCTCAGAAAGGGGATACACGTGTCATTAGCGCACCGGTCATCATATCCATATCTACCCTTTCCCACCCCTTAGTGGTTATTTAAGGGAGTGTTGTTTAATGACCTCTATGTGTGCTGTTACCCGTCCCTTCTTAATGGTCCTAGAGGAATTTAGGACCTCTAAGTGTAGGTAGTTCTAGACAGACCCATAAGGTTTTAAAAGGATAAAATTCTAAGCGATAGGAAAGAACAAATAGGACTAATTAGATAAATGCAGGAAAGCAGTTATGAGGCCCAAATTTACCTCCACAAGTAATGCACATAATCAACACGTCTCAAACACAAACAGGAGGTAGTTTTATTAGACAGGATCCTAAGACAGGATATCTAAGTGAATGTCAATGCACAAAAATATGCAGCTTGATTTTATAAACCCAAAAACAGAGTCCCTAATCAGTTTGCCTACTGATTTTAAGCATGTTAACCATTAAGCAGTTAACAGAAAAGAAACTATTTTTCAGTTTTATAAAGGTTGATTACCTAAGTCTTGCCTAGACGTGGGGGGTAATGCACAATAGTTACCAGAATTGTTAAAAAATGTTTAGAATTTGTTATACCTAAAGCATGTTGTTCTAAGTGTTGCAAAATACAGGGATTGTTACCAGTTTATTTAAAACAGGATGACCAAATGTGAGATTGTCTTATATCTTTTTTCATGCATCAGTAGTTTAACTAGGTGTGAATGGGTGAGATCCTAAAGCATGGTATCTACTATGCACATAGAGATGCAGAATGGTTGCAGAATTCCTAAAGCATGATTTCTAAATGAACAGGAAGTTACAACATAATTTCAGGATGTGTCCAGCAACATTTTTTATGTTGATGCTATTATTTAGCCTAGAAGCAGGATTTCTAAGTGATAAATAGGGTCAAATGAGATGCTGAAGCAGTAAACCTAAAACATGATATCTAATGCATGACATGCTTAGAATGTATTGGTCCTAAACATGGATTCTAATGCACATATAGGAAATGTAAACCTAAACCATGGTTTCTACCCATTTATATTGATAACACATATAGCTACCCTCCCTTTTTCACTAGCCAACCCCAATATTCGTTTACAATAATTATTACAAACCAATATTGAATGAATTACATAGATAAAGAAAAATAAGAAGTTACACTTTAGGGAGCCTGAAAACAGGCCAAGATTTCCAGAACCTCAAATGCCCAATTGTTTCATAGCCTTTCTCATATTCGGGTGTGTCAAAGTTCCCTAAGGACCTCAAGGGATCCTGGGCAGTGCTCAGACCCATATTTCACCACCATAACTGAGTAAATGCAGTGTGGAAGTGCCAGCTCCAATGCATTAGAGTTCAGAGGGATCTCATAGGGATCCCTAAGCAGTCACACATTGGAGGGGCATAACTTAAGGACCTAAGAGTAGAGTGAGAGTGCTTGACATAGTTTTGAAAAGGTTTTAGTAGGTAAGCAGTGTGAAAAGAGACTTAGTTGAAATAGTTTTGTAAATAAGAGAGTTGTTTAGTAAAACAACTTTTGAAAACAATTGTGTAATTAAACAAAAAGCAGGCGAGTCAAACAAGTTCAGCGACACTTAGAGAAAAAATCTTCACACAGGGCTAATTGGGGATTGGGGACAAATAGAGCATGTATGGTGAAAACATAATAGGTAGAAGTCCTTTGCACTCGGTGCAAATAGTAACATATAGATTCAGGAGTACCAATTAGACATAGTTACAGAATCTGAAATGCTTAGGGGATTCAGTAGAGTATAGGATTTCATACTAAACATGATTGAGCATTAAGACAAATTAGGATAACAAATCAATACGTTCATACTAGAACCAGGCAATAGTACACAAGCATTAAAAAAATAGGGTAAAGTCAGGTTACTGATTCATAAGAGCATGCTGAACCTAAAGAGGTAAGACATAACTAGCACACTTAGATGAAGCAAATAGGTCAATTACATGTCGAACAGCAAAACCATAGGTAGAAGCAGATTAGAAACATGATGAACTGAAGTAGAAAAAGAAACATATTATTTTTGAGACCTGAATTGAAATCAGAACATAGCAGTAAAGAAGATAGTAAAAACAAAGTGAAGGATAGGAGAACACAATAATTATCCTTGGCTTACATACCGCTAATTCAGAACAGTAGCAAGTAGCAAAGAAAGAAAGCGGAAAACTTTGAGTGTGAGAGATGGTTTTTGAACCAATGTTTTCGTGTGTTGGTGTTAATGAGAAAGCATGTATATATAGTTTGAAACTAGGTAGAATAGTAAGGTAAGAATCAAAGTCAAGCAGTAATTATGGGGACTCAGAATCAATCAGTATAAAATCAATATAAGTACTCCTCATTTAAGGGAGTTAACTTCAAACGATAAAGACAAATAAGGAAGGAGATCACATAAGACTGTAATATAACACATAAGGAAATATTTCAACACAGTAAGTATAGAACAGGTAGTTAGGCTAGGTACATAATATTCTAATTAAGGAAAGACTTGTAAGAATTGATTGATAGTGTAGTCAATCACATAATAAGGCAAGAAAATAACTTATAGTTCAGAAATCGGTAGAGAATAAAGGATATCAAACATAGGGAATCAGGGATTCCAATAGAAGGCCAATTAACTAAAGGAAAGTACCACAAATGTGCGGAAAATATAGGCAGGGAGAAGCAAGAAATCAGAAACCCTAATAAGCCGGGTAAAGTAAAAATCACACAAAATCAGGGATTCAAACTAGAACATAGTACTGATTAGTCCCAAACGCACACACAAGTACACGTGGTCGTAGCAAGTAATATAATGTTAAATCGAATGTCGAACCCACAGGGAATTGCGTAAACTACTTGCTGAATCACTCTAATTGGAATCTAATCGAGCCAAAATAAAATCCAGAAATGTACTTGATTTATACTATGATTCTATGAACTAACTATTCTTAAGTAACGAGAGTATTGTTTTGTATTCAAAGAGACAAGTATTCCAAGGTTGTGATCAATTCACCACTCGTATTGCTTTCTAATTAACTCTCCCCTTCATATAATTCACTCATGGTTGCTAATTAATCGATAATTGCTTTCATAGCCTTCTCCCGAAGCACTACTCGCCTATTCTCAATAGATTAATGCATATATTCCTATGAAATTGATCTATTAGAACGAACTAAGATTACGATGTTTAATTAAGCACGGTGACTAGGTATATTCCTATCCTAACCACAAATCCGCTCCCCTGAAGGGTTAAGATCGCTCTCTCTTCAATTCTTCTATAATCTATATACGACTTTCCCAAGCATAACATAGATAGTATATTGAACCAAATTGCTGGACAAACAATTAAGCAATTAAACACAGAATTGAAGAAACAATCATATGTTGAGTGAACTATAATCAAGGTTAAATTAATGTCGAATAACAATATTCATGGCTAAACCACAACCCCAGAACAATGGGTGTTTAGCTACTCATGCTAAAATCACACAATTGCATAAGTTTTGCATAAATTGAAAATACTAGAATAAGATGAAGAAAACTGAGAAATCCTTCGCTTCCTAATGATCCTGTGTGTATCTTCTCTCCAAAAATGGCATCCTCCTTCAAAGTTGTGTTTTTGGGTCTATTAATATGTTTGGGACAAACCCTAAACGTGTAGGAGACTTCTATTCATACCGGGAAACACTTAAAACCTTCAAAACTCGGATTGGACCGGACCAAAGACCCCAGGCGTTAAGCCCCAAACGCCCAGCTATAGCCTGGGCAAGCCTAGCGTTAGGGCTCTAACACCCAGCTAATGCCTGGCCATGCCAGGCTTTATAGCCCAAACGCCCAGCTATAGCCCGGGTCACTCCTTTTCAACTCTTGAGCGTATTTTTGACGTTTATGCATCCATTT
>ML338377.1:0-29018 GCA_005239505.1 Nicotiana paniculata
AACTTCAGCATACGGGGCTGAAGTTCCTCAGTTACAAAGACAAAAGAGCTGAAGTTTTGTCTTAGTAAATTGGGGAACTTCAGCTCCGTATGCTGAAGTTGTTGTCATTATAACTTGGGAACTTCAACCCGTATGTTGAAGTTCCCCATTTACAAAAGACAAAACTTCAGCTCTAGAGCTGAAGTTTCCCAGTGTAACTGGGGGANCCCGCATGCTGAAGTTATGCGCAAAAACGGGTACAGATGTAATTTTTTTTACAAAGCGGGTATAAGTTAAAACGTGGCATAAAAAATAGGTACGGATACAAAAGCCCCGTATCAAACGGCTAGTTATATTGGAGAATATGGAGATTTTAGTATATAGTATTCAATAATAGTTAGAGATTTAGGAGGTTTCAAGCTAAGTCTTCATTATTGTAACAAATCGCCTGCCCACGCTTAATATTTCCTTGCTGCTTTGGACCACATTAATTATTTACTCTATATCAACCTATCCTTCTACTTCAAGACCGCAACCCCCCCCCACCCCCCACCCCCACTCCCAAATAACCCCGTGGATTGAGAGTTCAAGACATAAGTAAATTCAGAATTTGAACTTTATGAGTTTTAAATTTTAGAAAAGCGATATCAGGTGTTTGTAATTAGAGTCTAAACTTAATTTTCATACGTATTTAATGAATTTCTTTATATAAACACGTAATTTGATCTAAAGCTATTGAATTCGTCGGAACTCGTAGGTGATGTTCTAGACCTCACCCTAGTTCACGGCAGTGAATAAATATAATTGAGTTTTCAAGAGTAGTATAGAGTACAAACATGTAGACCACTCATACCTATCGAAGCAAGGGTACTTAGCGTGGAGTAATTAGAATATATCGGATTAGTGGATATACACAATGTTTTTATTCTATTGAGTACATTATTTGATTGGAAACATTTGAAAAAAGAATTTATGTAGATGTATTAAATGTTAGATATTGGTTTAAAGGTATTTGAAAGAATTCATCAATTATCATTTCTATAAAATTGTTAAGAATTCTCTATTGGTTCCATACTTGCATTGTTCTTTATGCTCATTTAACATTGCAAAAATTCAAATCTTTTATGATTCTTCTTCATAACACCTTGTATGAAGTTTCTTATTCTCTTTTCATATAATTCATGAGAAGTAGAACAGTTCATGAATACTAGCTTACGCTTTTCGAAATGGAGTTGCTTTAATGTGGTTCTTAAGCTCAAAAATGATTGAGACAAACAAAAAATTGATCTATACTCTTAACCAAAAAAAAACAAACTATAAGAGGCAAAATGACAGCTTTCTTCATATCAATTGATATTCAACAATCACATGTTGCCAAAAACCATAGACTAAAGTTAGCACATGAACTATATGAAACAAGCTAGAGGGTCCTAACATGTTTGTCTTAAATACCAAATAGGCAATATTGTTAGAAGGATTTCTGGGTGTTTTATTTCTCCTTTTAAATTTGGTTTGACAACAATATGGTTGTTGAGCATTTCCTGTTGTAATGGTCCGTAAAAATAGCACGGGCGAGCCAATATTCCGACTGGTCATTCAAAAATAACCAGCGTTTGCAAAGTCATTGAAAAATAGTCACTATTTTACTGCAACAAGGACCGGTCCAACATAATATACTGGATATAGGTGCACCTGCATATGAACTTCCAGCATATTATGCTGGAACTCCAACACATGAAAAATTCCAGCATAACATACTGGAGATTGAAGCACCTGTGTATGAACTTCCAGCATATTATGCTGGACCGGTATATTATACTGAAACTCCAGTATATTACGCTGGAGTATTTTCCGGATTTTGAACAAAAGTTCAAAGTTATCTTTACATGAAAAGTGACTAAATTTCGATTACTTTTGAAGCTGTGGCTATTTTTGAATGACCACTTGTAAATCTGGCTATTTTTGAATTTTCTCTAATGGTCCTTTCCGGTGCACTCCTCAATCATCACTAGGCTTTGTTAGAGAGAGTCGTGATTTAACCAAACAATTTAGATATTCACGACCAAAAAGTACTGAATTCTTTTTCGAATTAATCCGGAAAGAAGAAAGAATGGAATGTAACAAGGAACATGTTATGTGACAAGAAAATGGGGTAAATGACATTTCTACTCTGATGGGAATAGCCAAAAACCAAAGTAGGTATGATAAATTACTACACACACTACCATTGGAATCATTCCCCCCCCCCCCCCCCCCCNTTCAAGTTGTTTGCTCCTTGAAGTATTCTAAACACCATCAAGAAAGAAGCCAAGACTTACAACCATGAGATTTTCACTTCAGACAGCTTTTGAATTTCACTTGTGTAATTTTCAGGTTTCCTGTATCATCCATCCTAATGCACCTGTGAAACAAATTGTGCTCCATTGACATTCATGGGCATTGTGATTATACCTGAACTTGATGTCAAAAGGGAGCTGACTAAAACGATGTGCCTGTTTGAGCATAAATATCAGAAATGAATCTGTAGATCAAAACTGCTCTTGTAGCAGATTGGATAGCTGTCCCTGTCTTAGAAGCCAAACTCCAATTCTGCTCGCTTAAGCACAGATGTCACCCTAGCAAAAAATTCTGGTTCTTCTTCCTTTATATCTTCCAGTGACCTCGACTCATGTTCATCAGCCTTCAAGCAAAGAATAGCATAAGGAAGATCTTACTACAGTTTCTGATGCAGCTAAATAACAATAGTTTTGTTAAAAATCAACCATCCCCTTTATGTGTCCATCTACAGAAGAAGTCAATATGTGCAATACTTGATGTTAAGTTTGACAATTTGGCCATAAGATCGCATCTTTAACGCTTTAGTCCGACAGAAAAAAGTTGATTGGACGCACAGTTCATCAGAGCCTCCACCTACAAATGAAGCGAATATGATATAGAAAGTTACCTCTTTGAATCTTAAAAGGATTAGATTCGAAACAGAGGCTGGCTTTGTTTGGTCCCACCTAAAAGGATGTCAAAACAAGCAATGTATTATGAGTTGAGAGGCAGAAAGCCAGAGACATTGCTAAACTAAAATAGCTATGACGATCACTACATACAGAATGATACTTAAGAAATTCTCTAAAGTGACAGATCATGCGTAAATACAAACATTAAACATGAATTTAACAGGGCGAAAATATGACATCCTTCTTCTACATCAGATACAAGTTGTTAAACAATATTCCCTTTGAGTGGATTAGCAAATAACACGCATAAACTTGTATGGATAAGTGGATAACATTTGTGGGACAAAATTACTTTCGTGGGGTCCAATGACTAGTATGCCTCTTGTATTCAGGATTTCCTATTTTCAGTTGTGTGAAAAACCATTAATTACTCATGAACGAAAAGAAGAAATATGGCGATGATCTTATATTAGACTAATGAATTCCAGCACATCAATAGAAGAACTAGGCATATTATATCCTCCATAATCATGAATATCATTAACCAATTTACCAGTAAAATATTGCCTTATCAAAAAAAAAAAAATGACGAAGCCTCTTGTTGTTGCCTTCATCCACAGGAAAGACGGTGAAGTGAGGATACATGTTCATTCCATCATATTAAGCTTAGCAGACATACCTCACAAGCATTAACTCATTCACAGAACGCCACATTGCACGCCCTACATCTTTAATAGATAGGTCTCTTGCACTTCTCCCATGCCACAACTCTTTGGCAATGTACATAACTTCTTCAACATCTACCTTAAAGATGTGATAAAACAAGGATGAACATACAATAAATGCAGTATAAGAGGCATGATACGTGCGGCAATGTGACTTGACGCATATGTGTTTTATAATGCTGAATAACAAAACTGCAATAGCATGCAAAAGAAAATTGGAAAATGAATATAATTATATTTCAAAGGCTACTTCCAAATCTATTACCCTTATGTGTACTACAACTATTCAGAAAATGTGCTATCATCATTTTGGTCAAGAGTGGTACTTAAGTTCAACGACCGTACTGATCCCACCACTACGACATGACCATGATTGAGATTACTGCAAATCATAGTCATCATGGTACAGATACCTTCATTACTACCTTAAGAACTTCTATCATTTCCTACGATTTCATCTTACACTTCTTTTCTTTTTATTGCTAAAAGTTAATATATTAAAGTACAAGAGAGGCACCGAGTTGGGTGCAGAAGAATAGAGAAAACTCCATTGTACATATTTATAGGTAATGACTTACTGATAGGAGCACAGTTTCAATTTGACATTTCTGCTGTTAGAATGAGCCGCGATTTATTACATGTCTAGATTCAAAGAAGCATATAAAGAGAGGCACACTCCTCGTTGGATAATATCACATTATCATTATAAAGAGAGATGGAACTATTCACAGGCAACATAGGAAACAAGACCAGCCCAAGTGGAAGTTGAGGAGATCCACTACTACAGGCAGCTCTCATCCACATGAGAGTTGATGTCTTATATGAGTCTTTAATATATAATGCTCCTTTTTCCTGGTCAAGGGTGGAGGAGGGGACAACCTTAAAAAATCATGCGGCCTCCACCGGATTAGATAATGCAAACTAGCCTTGCCTACTCCATTGCTAAGACAAAAATAGATCAGGCATACTGTGACCCTCCAGACGGGAAAAAACTCGTGCATGAGCTTATACAAACTAAAAGTTCTCACCCTTTAACATTAGGTTCTGTTTAGTGCTATCAGTCTGCAGATTAATTCCTTTAATATAAATAGTGACATTTTCCTCAATAAATAATATCCCATAAAAAAAGAATAATCACAAAATTATCCTTGTGGCTCCTAACTCGCTGACTCAAGCAAGAAAGTAGAAAGTGGAAGTTCAGGACTGAGTACCTCCACTTGCATGGATGTGCCATATAGCAACTCTTCATGCTCAATTAAGCGTTGATGGAGGATTCGGTAGTGATCCGTATCAAAGTTCACCACTGGCTCCATCTGGACTTGCAATCCAGCTAGTTGAGTTGCAACATAGGAGGCCATGACTTGCCCAAAAATTGCAGGTATAGTCCCCAGAACTGGAATGATGCGGACCCTAAATCCAGGCACTATCTGATACCCACATTGCAAATTCAAAAAAGTTAAATGAGATTCTCTTTCGGAATAAGAGAGGAATATTAACATTTTGGAAAGAGAGTGACTTTACTTATATGGTTTAAAGTTTTCTGAAATGTGTCTTTCTCTTAACTTTATTATAGCAATTGCTAAAATTAGCACTTCAAAGTTAATTCTTACTTGATAATCTGAAGGATTTTCTTCTTCTCCACTTGGCCCTTTAAAGGGAAGCAGTTTTGCTTTGGGTTTCTCTAAAGAAAATACCACAGGAATACCACCATCAATACCATGATCTTTTCTCAAACGATGTCTTACCTGCTCAATTAGTTTTTCAACTTCAACTCAATAAAAGCAAAAAAAAAAAAAAAAAAAAGAGAACTGTATAATACTAAAAACATTATTTTCCATTTATTATGCATGGTCCAGCTGTGATTCCGAATATCCCTGAACATATGACACCAGTATAGAACTTATAACTCTTCCATTTTAAAGAGTTTACTATGAAATTTAAAAAGTAGTTAAAGATTCTGTTGACAAAACACAGTTGACAGCCTGTAGCCCTGGTAATAAATGCAAAATTCAGTTTTTATAGTTTATCGGCTTTCAAGCGAATAAATTATCAGGCTTAGACTATCGTTATAGACTTAAAAATATATTCCATATATGGAGAAATAGTCTCGCTACTGGAGAGATTGATGTCCTCAAACATAGAGTTGTAGAAGGTTTTTTTATTGATATCCAGTAAGCCAAGTGATTTCATAAGATGGACATGTTTGGAAGATGGACCATCTGTTCTAATCTCCAACCAAGAGAGTTGGAAGTCAAAATTATCTGTTATTTAATGTTGGTGGATAAAGGACGTCATTTCAATTTATTAAAAAATGAATCAGTAATAGAATGGATCTAAACATCTGAAAATTATGGTTGCTGCATGTATAACATGAAAAGAATTCCAGAGAATTAATTACAGCTCGAGATAGAGGGTCATTGGTGGACTCTCTTAAGTCAGCCACACGAATTCTTGTTGGATCAGCCCTTGCGCCAGCTCCTGTTGCAGATAAAACTTTCAAACCTCTTCGAACACATGCAGCAAGAAGTGCCACCTACAAAGTATATATAGCAGAAGTTTCTAACTGGAAAAGATTCAAAAGGTATTGTATAGAGCCATAACTAATTGGAAACAAGAACTAAAACAGCATACTATGCATCATCAATTGTTTTCTCAAATACTTACTAAGACAGGAGAGAGAAAATAACCATGTCCACTGTAAAGTGTAAACTACATAAACAAATATTTCATAAGCACAAAGCTCTTGGATCTCTTTTCAAGAATTCATCATGAAGATAGTGTAAAAGAAACTTCTGGTTCAATGGGGATCATACGATTCAATCCTAATGAGTAATGAGACTGCTACAATTCCAATAAGGTTCCAAATTTTTAGTGGACTTCAATTGCACTCTGAAAAATCAATTAATAGTAAAGTGTTCCCACAGTAAGATCACCTTATTAGTTGTCTACAATGTTTTGAACTTTTCAGAAATCATGGAAAGAAAAATTCATCCCACTCCCCCCCCCCCCCCCCCCCCCCCCCCCACAACAGGGAAAAGGGTGATGAGGACAAAAAAATTGCAGTACCTTCTAATTTCAAAAATATATAAAATAAGAAGAAAATTGAAGCAGCCTCAGAAAGGGGCAATACAACTCTAGAGCTGAGAAATGATTCGACTCCACCAGCAAGTTTTCAAAGATCATAGTAGGCCAGTAAAGGAAAAACTGTCATTTAACAACCGCTTCACTTTCAGCCAAGATGGAAATTGCTACTGAAAAGGAGCAGCAGCAACAAAGATTGAAACAAAACGTAAACAGACCTACCTTTGTGTCGATATTATCAATACAATCAAGGACAAAGTCAGGGTGGCCAGACAGAATTTCTTCTTCGGACGATGAATCATATAAGATAACCTTTGCATCTATATGGCACTCCGGGAAAATTGATTGGAAGTGCTTCATAAGGCATAGGGCTTTCGGGGTACCAACATCTTCTCTTGTGGCAACAGCATGTCTATTTAAGGAGGAGACTGTCACCTTCAATATAATTAGCAGATATCAGATCTTTTGGAACATAGACAACATTTCTTGCATGAAACTTATATACTAGAGCAAATCATGTCCACGTACAGCAGGAATGACCCTTCAATTACATGAAGGAGAAACCATTCATCTTTCAGACTCATCTTTCCCGGGCCCAAAGACTTTTCGTTTCTTTTACTTATTTATTTTTGCTGGATAAAGTAAAGGAATTTAATGATAAACATCCAGTGGATGAGAGCAAATACAATATAGTGCAATGATTTTTATAACTCAGTACCATATGCAATATCCCATGGATTCCAAACCTCTATAATTTCGTTGCATTGCAAAATGCAAGTTGGACATATATTCAGTCATCCAAATCATGTCAAAAACCAACATGAAGATCTTTAAGGGAGCATAACAGCTACGTCAAAGACTCAATTAGATCTCACTTACACATTACTTCAAGAAACAGCTATCGTGTTTCCCAATCTAGAACTATCAACACTGCAGAACACTTTCCCTTGACAAATACCTCTCAAATTAATGTCAATGTACATACCATCCCTATAGATCAAGTTATATGGAAATGAAACAGAATATCTACATTAGCAGATGGCACAATTAATTCCCCCCTCCTACAGTCGTGCACAATTGACAAAGAAGTCTAACTTCAAGGATCCAATGATCAGGCATGATATTATGGAACACAATTATTGGCTTACACTTCTCATTAAAATAGTAATTATAGTATCCAAGTCTCTAGGAATATTTTTCTTGTAATTTATTAACTAGTATGCGACATCTCCAGATTTCAGGCCAAGGAATGAAGGAAAAAGGTGAATTGAAGTCTGAAATTTCATGTTTATTGACTTTCA
Organism: Nicotiana paniculata; assembly: GCA_005239505.1. Classification (NCBI taxonomy): domain Eukaryota; kingdom Viridiplantae; phylum Streptophyta; class Magnoliopsida; order Solanales; family Solanaceae; genus Nicotiana; species Nicotiana paniculata. The sequence goes on from ML338377.1 coordinate 8,035, forward strand.
TCCTGCGTCAAAGAATAAGGAATGGTGTAAAGAGGAATGGAATGTTGTAATGAAACAGGAGAGGAATGAATAAACACATGGATACATAGAGTATTTTCTGCCAAAGGAATATAACTGGCAAGAGATCGGAGAAGAGTAATACATAAGTGAATCAAATGGCAAGAAAAGACAATACCTGGTCGAAGTCCACAAGGAGTAGCCGTCCAACCCCTGACCTCAGAAGCATGGACGCAGCATGACTTCCAACTCCTCCAAGACCGATTACCACAACATATGATGCAGTCACTTTCTGTTGGGCTTCAAGACCAAAGAACTGTATATTCCTAAAGAGACCAGAAAAGAGTACAAAAATAAGAGCAGAAATGTAAGCGTCACCGTCACTAACTGCCATTAGTGAAATCACTGAAATGATCAGATGGAAACAAAGTCTTGCATGGATGTGTAGAGCTGCAAATGACCTGTCTCGTTCATCGAAGACTGGCTAATTCAGCTTGTTTTGTTGATCATACAAGTTGATCTCAAGCTCAACTTTGAGATAGTACATTTAACGAGTTGAACTTGGATAAACTTACAAGCTCACCAATGTTCTACACAATTTGTTCTATACATACTTTTCTAAATATTTATATCAATTGAAATGAATATTTTATTAGACCTTATATCTTCAAAAATCAAATCTAAGGATGAAAGAGGAAAAGTACAATCATTTCTCAGCACCCCTATATCTCCATTTTCCCCTACTTTGCGAATAATACACATGAAGAAAACCAATGACTGAAAACATAACAAGCCCTAATGACCACTATTTTCAGTTCTGAGTCTAAGCAAGGATATTTTGTGCAATATTTCACCATTAAACCCTTTCTTTCCCTTAATTTGGTCAGACCAAATGCCAAAACACGGCAAGGTAAGTTTCTCTTGGTATATCATGTATGTTATAGAGCCATTTTTCCTATCCTCTAAGCAGCAGAGATATAGCATATAGGTCTTTTCCATGATATTTCACTTGTCCAATCTTAGAAGAGACTGGAAAGCTATTCTCTATTGCTGCAACTGCCATTTACTTGGCTTGGCCATCCTTAATATATAATTTAAACGAAAAGGAAAAAAGTATGACTTACCTGGTTAGTTGTTCGGAAACTACTTCATCAGTCAACAGGTTAGGAGTAGCCATTCCATTATTTTTGGATCGAGGAAGTTCTGTGTTATCAAATAGCAACAGAAAAGATTTAGCAAGCTAAATATGGCCCAACCCACCCTCTCCCACAAAAAAAAACCACAAAAAGAAAAACAAAACCATCATTACAAGATGAAAATGTCATTAAATCCACAAAGCAAACAACATCAAAGCATTAAATCCATAATATCATTTTCCAATTTGTTTAGGACTGAGACATAGTTGTTATTGTTGTTGTATTGAAGAACAGGCATTCAGTGAAAAGAGTTTTGATAACGAAAAATCCGTTCTTTGTATTTTCTTTAATCGACAATATGGAACTCACTTCCTGCTGTTGTCTGGTGGATCATTTGGAAGGGGGAAAAAGGCAAGAATTAAAAAAGTAAAAGTGAACATTTAATTAGCATTGAGTTTAGATGTAATTCCTTATTCTTTTTTTGGTGTAACATGGCAACTGCAAATGATACAGAGGCCATGATTGACCTTTTGAGCACATTACACCATGATGTTATCAATACAGTTACCTTTAACAATAAAATATAAGTATCTTCTTTGATCGAAAATTAATTTAATGGAAAAGGCAAATATCATCCAAGCCTAATCGTATGAAGTTAGAGTACAAAGCTGAATGTTTTAAGTTATCGAGTTAATGAGACGACAACGTGATTAAAGCCCAGGTCGAACTTTTCTTTCTCCTCTTAATATAAGCAGATACATCAAGAATCTACTAGAAATTTAAAACTTGAAAAATATCTTTGTAATCTATTGAACAAGCAACGTCTAAAATTAGAACACAATTGAGTTGCAGGTTTCTTTTTTTTCTTCCCCCTCAAGTTACAATGCTGCAAACATAAAAGAAGCCTAGAAATTCAAACCCTCCTAAGAAGAAACACTAGACAAGTATCGAGGTTAAACCAAAGAGAACAGAAATGTACCATTTGAATTTACTGCCTCACTTATATACTCTTTTCCAATACTTCTGCAAAACAAAAGTTTATAGTCGTCAAACTTCAACTCTCAACTTCTAAATTAGAAAAGAGTCAAGAAAATTCTAACTTCATCGGTGGCCAAAACATTTCCCTCTTTGTTAAACTGAAGAAGTACAACTATACCCACTATTTTTTGACAATATACTCCGACTTGGCGACAACTAAGCTTACCGACCATGTTACTCCGTTTAAACTCACCTCAGGCCGATACTACATAAGTAAATTAATGACAAATTCCGTCCCAATTTATATAGTTGTGTTTGACTGGCCACGTAGCTTAAGAAAGAAAGACTATACGAATTACAAGAAAAATAAAAAAAAAGTACTTTAAGTACTTGTATATGTATTTTCAAAAACTTCCAACAACATAACCAATATAATCCCGTGGGGTCTGGGGAGGGTAGTGCGTGTGCAAATCTTATCCCTATCTTATGAAAGTAGAAAGGTTATTTTCGATAAACCTTCGCTCAAGTAAAGCATAATCACAGCAGTTTTGAAAAAGAAATACAGTAGTGGGAAGCGAAATGTAGAGTGTGTGTGTATGTGTTTGCTTTGTTGTCTACACATAAGATGATAAAGAAAAATATTGAAGAAGTTAAACATAATTCTTTAAACCAATGTCTATGGTTTAGTAATTACTGGTTGTTTATTGGGAGTGGACTGCAACGAAGCTTGGAAACAGCGAGTGTAGCAGCAGAACCCAGTACAGCTCCTGCTCCTATAATTGCTAAAAGCTTCACTTTCTCTTCCATTTTCACTCTTCCGGTGGCCAAAAGTCAGCTCAGTCGTGTTTTAGGTTAAACCTGCGAGAATAATTTGGACATGGAAGGAGGAACTGGAGATGACCCGAAAAGCCCAATTGAACCGGAAGAAATGGGCTTACTGTTTTTCAATGGGGCCGTTACAAAAAATTGCACGGTATGTCCCCTACGTAAAAATAGCACCGACTAGCCAGTTTTCAGACTGATAATTGAAAAATAACCAGCATTTTTAAAGACATTAAAAAATAGCCAGTATTTTGCTGCAAAACGGACCGGCCCAGCATAATATACTGGATATTAGTGCTCATGTGTATGAACTTCCAACATATTATGCTGGAACTCCAACACGCAGAAAGTTCCAGCATAATATACTGGATATTAGTGCTCATGTGTATGAACTTCCAACATATTATGCTGGAACTCCAACACGCAGAAAGTTCCAGCATAATATATTGGAGATTGGAGCACCTGTGTATGAACGTCCAGCAGATTATGTTGGACCATTATATTATACTAGAACTCCAGTATATTATGATGCAAGTCCAGTATATTATACTAGAACTATACTGGAGTTCTAGTATAATATACTGGACTTCTAGTATAATATACTGGACTTCCAGCATAATATACTGGAGTTCGAGTATAATATACTGGAACTCCAGTATAATTACACTAGAGTTCCAGTATATTATACTGAAATATTTTTCGGATTTTGAACAATGTTTTCGTTCAAATTTATCTTTAAATAAAAAGTAGCTAAATTTCGATTACTTTTGAAGTTGTGGCTATTTTCAATTACCGCTTGTAAATCTGGCTATTTTTGAATTTTCTGACTAATCTTGGCGAAATCTTCTAGTTTTTACGGTCTTATCAAAATGTCCTACTTTTACTTGAACACCATACTTCTTTCGTATTTAAAACTTAAAATTTTATTTTAGTTGCGAAAAGTAGAAGTTAATCATCCATCACTGTCAAACATTGATTTAGTAATTTAGTGTAAAATGCTAAAATTTTAATTATTGTCCCTTAGAAAGTATTGAAGAAGATAAGTGTGCCTTTTTAATTTGGTATTATTTGACTAAATTGGTGATTAGAAATTGTTTGTGTTGGTATTTGGAAGCTTTATTTCAAATTCGAGATCATTTAGAGCAGATTTAGGGTTGGTTTAATCGCAATTGAAGTTGCAAATTCGGACAATAGAGGTAGACTAAATATAGCATAAACATTATCAATCCGGTAGAGAAATCCCTGAAGAGCATAATCACGCCAACCTGGTAGACTTTGATGAACAGCTTAACTGACAGGTAGAGCAAAAATATAGCATAAACCCTACCAATCCGATAGAAAAACATTGAAGAGCAATAATTGAGTACGGTACAGGGGCTATTTTTTGAATACCGTCAATTTTGAGGACATTTGGCTAAGACTGCCACAAAGCTATTCCTGTTAATCACCCGACAATTAAGGATAACAAGTACACAAATAGCCTTATGACCCTGTTTAAAAGTCTGTTAGCCAAGCTGTCAAAAACTGCTTATTTTGAAAAATACTTTTTTTCAGAAATGTTTTATCCAAAAGTACTTTTGAAAAAAAACAGTTTTTGTTTGGCTAATTCATTTGAAAAATACTTTTTGCATGTGATAAACAAATTGTGTTTGGCCGATCTTTCTAAAAAGTACTTTTGAGTATCAAATTACAAAAAAGGATAGTACCAAGGTCTTATAATTATTTAAAGAGAAAAATGAGCTTGAATATTCATAGTAAGAGACTTTTTGTAACAACCCGATCGGTCGTTTTGAGCTCTAGCACGTCGTTCGGCGATTTGAGGGCTTGAGTAGCTTCACTTCAGGTAATGACTTGTATGTGTGGCCGAAATTGAATTTAGAGAAGTTCAGAGTTGATTTGGAAAGAAAATTCTAATTTTAGAAGCTTTAAGTAGGAAGAGTTAAGAAGTAATAGGTATATCTTTCTCTCTCTAGGCTCTCGGCGCACGTTATGCTAACGCACACCGTCTGAGAAGCAGCCATGGCGAGAAAGCAAGGACGATCCAAACGAGATCCACTCGTGACGGTCGGAGAAGCAATAAGTGCAACGGTAATTGCAGATACACTAGCTAAAGGAACTACTCAACAAGTAACCACCCCAATTGGTAGCTAATTTCAACCTAGTTCTCAGAAATTAGGTTCTCCAAGCAAAACTACGGGACCGACGAAATGGCTAAATCTCAGTGCAATACAGATGAATGTGACTTCGTCGTCATGCGAAGGCATACCAGTAAGTGCTGCAATGGGAATTACGAAGGACAAAGGAGAAATAGCAGAAGCTGAGGTAAAAACCAATGGAAAAGTAACATCAGAGGTGACTGTTGATCCAAAGACACATGCAGAGGCATCAGTGATGGGAAACACATGGGTCAACTTGTTTGTTGGTAATAGATCTTCATAAAATGATATGGTACTATCTTATATCCCACCAGAAATAGTAGATGGAAATATAGTGGTGAAGCTAGATAAGGATGAAATTGATTCTCAAAATAGAAGGTAGTAGTGTGCCCTAATTATCTATGTAATTGGGGATACACCAAGATATAAATTTATGGAGAGGTACATAGCTCAAAATTGGAGTCGAGTGGTAGTTCCATATCTGTTCTTACATGAAGAAGGTTATTACATAGCTAAGTTTCATACACTTGGTGACTTGACGGACATTCTCTATGTAGGTCCATACACAATCAATGGTAGACCAATGATTCTAAAACAATGGACTTCTGATTTTGGTCTTAAGGCAGAATTTCTGACGGAGATACCATTGTGGATTACTCTACCTAAGCTACCAATGAGCTACTGGGGAAACAAGATTTGAGTCAATTGGCAAGTTCCATTGGAAAACCATTGTTTGCAGATAAATTTACAACAAAGCAGACGCGTATCTCTTATGCTAGAATTCTGGTGGAAGCAAATGTCACTAAAAAGTTTCCAACCGAATTAACACTGCAAGAGCCTTCAGGGAAAATATTTCAACAACAAGTGGAGTATGAATGGAAGCCACACTTCTGCACGGACTGTATGAAGATTGGGCATGACTGTGGATTGAATAAAAGAACAAATAAAGAAGAACAGCCTAAAGAAAGGAGAAAGCAGGGTAAAGTTACCACACGATGGCAAATTAATGGGAAGGGACAACAGCAGCCAGCAGAGCAAAATGATGGAACAATCAAACCACTAGTACAAGAAACTACTACTGTACTAACAACTGTTGAAATCAATGGGAATCCTGCAGTAACAAAGGATAACGGGAAAGAAATTGATAGTCAAAGAACTGAACAGATGGAAGAATGGCATGTGCTAACAAGCAATAGAAGATCTGTGACTGGGACATCATCAATACCAACTAAATATGGATTCCAAATCTTATAAAGAAAAGAGGAGAAAATTGATAACCCTATGCCACCTGATAGGGGGTGGAACTATCATACAACAATGACTTGGTTAATTTGGAATATTAGGGAATTGAATAAGAGGTATAAACAAAAAAAAAATAAAGCAGTACATAATGGATAAGCATATCAAGCTGGCTGGTCTAGTAGAAACAAAGGTGAAAGAAACTAAGGTAGGAAAGGTGATTAGTAAAATAACACATGGATGGAGCGGACTGACTAATTATGAACATGTAGTGAATGGAAGGGTGTGGATTGTATAGGATGACCAAATGTATGCAATGCAATCACTTGATAAGAAAGATCAGTTCATTCATTACTAAGTAACAAGGAAGCAAAATGGGCTACAATGCTATCTCACTGTGGTATATGGATAGAATACTGCCGATCAAATGATGAATCTATGGCAACACATCAAAAGAATATCAAAGGCAACTAATGGACCTTGGAGATTTGGGGGTATGTCAATGCACTACTCACTTACCAAGATAGAATGTCTAAGGTTCTTGTGACTACTGCAGACATAAGGGAACTTGCTGAACTGTGCCATGATATTTGCATTGCAGAGCTTCCTTGGAGAGGAGATTACTTTACTTGGACTAACAAACAACATGGTGAAGAGTGTTGAGTCGCATATATAGGGTGCTTGAAAATGATGTATGGATGATGAACTATGGCCATCTAGTCACAAAATATGGGGAACCTTATATTTCAGATGACAATCCCATGTGTATCAATATAAGGTAACCTAGGACTCAAACCAAATGCCCTTTCAGATTTTTCAATGTGTGGACAAATCATCCAACTTTCAAGATGATAGTTACTGAAAGTTGGAGCAGGAACAAGGTAGCAAGGAAAATGAAGAACATTTGGCTCAAACTTAAAGAGATGAAAGTCAGTTTAGACATTTAAATGCAATTGAATTTAGAGGAGTAACTGGAAATATAGAACAAGCTAGTCAAGATATCTCTTACATACAAAGCCAGATGCAAACAAACTATTCTGATCTTCTACAAGAACAAAAGAAGGAGTGGTTGCATAAGTTGGAAACATGGTCACTGGTGGAAGAAGGCATACTACAAAAAAAGGCTCGAGCTAATTGGATCAAATTGGGAGATTCCAACAACAAGTTCTTTTCTGCAGTCATAAAGGAGAGGCAACAAAAAAAGCAGATCACTGAATTACAAGCATTATCAGGTAGTTATATCACAGAGCCAACATCTATCAAGGAGGAGATAGTTTCTTTCTACAAAAGCCTGATGGGATCCATTGCATATGTACTACCTACTGTTAATATGATGATGATGAGAAATGGTCCAACCTTAACACATTAGCAACAACAAGAATTGAGTTCAGAAGTAATTGATCAAGAGATCTATGAGGGGATGAAAGATATAGGAAGTGATAAAGCTCCTGGTATAGATGGTTACAATGCATCATTTTCAAGAAAGCTTGGCCAGTGATCAAAGAAGAGGTGTATGCAACAGTGAAAGAATTCTTTCATATAGGAGTAATGTTTCCAACAATCAATTGCACTACCATTACTTTACTACCTAAGATGCCTAATCCCGTGACAATCAAGGACTTCAGACCCATTTCCTGTTGTATTGTATTATACAAGATTATCTCAAAAGTCATTGCTGGGAGATTACAGAAGATAATGCCACACATCATCTATGAAGCTCAATCAGGGTTTATTCCTGGGAGGAAAATTGATGATAACATTATATTAGCTCATGAATTAGTCAAGGCTTATAACAGAAAACAAATTTCTCCTAGATGTATGTTGAAGGTAGACACGATGAAAGCCTATGACTAAGTGGAATGGGTATACTTGGTGCAACTAATGGAGTACTTATGCTTTCCTACAAAGTTCATCCAATGGGTGAAAACAAGTATGCCAACAATGAGCTACTCGATCATCATCAATGGTGAATTGACAAAGCCGTTTGTAGCTGTCAATGACTTAGATAGGGTGACCCTATGTCACCATTTCTGTTTGCAATTGCAATGGAATACTTAAGCAGGCTACTTAGAGGATTGAAGCAAGTCCAAGACAACAAATTCCATCCAAGGTGTGGCAATCTCAACATAACCCACCTCATCTTTGCGGATGATCTTCTTATGTTTTCAAGAGGTGATAGTAGCCCAATTCAAGCTTTGCATGATTGCTTCAAACAATTCAAAGCAACATTTGGATTACAAGCCAAACTCACTAAGAGTGCCATTTATTTTGGTGGAGTGACACAGACAGAATATGTGAGGATTCTACAAAATATTGGTTATTCATTAGGTGAACTATCTTTTAAATACTTGGGGATTCCTTTGGATACAAAGAAGATAACTACACTGCAATAGCAACCACTGATTGAGAAAATAGTAGCAAGAATTTCTTCTTGGACTGATCGGAAGTTGTCTTATGCTGGTAGAGTGCAATTAGTACAGACAGTTATATTTGGCATTCAATCCTATTGGGCTCAACTGTTCATTATGCCAACAAAAGTGATGAAACTAATAGAGTCCTATTGTAAAAGCTACATATGGTCTGGCACTAATACAATTACAAAGAGAGCATTGATAGCTTGGGAAAAAATGTGTCTGCCTAAATCAACAGGAGGTTACAATCTAATGAATCTTCAAGTATGGAATAAAGCAGCCATCACCAAAATTCACTGGGACTTGGCTCAAAAGAAAGACAAAGCTTGGATAAGATGGATCCATACATACTACATCAAGGGACAAAGTATGTTGGAAATGAATATACCTCAACAGTCAAGTTGGATGTTGAGGAAGATTATGGAGGCTAGGAAAATAATACAACAAGTGCCAGAAGTAAAACAAAGACAAAGTGTAGTTAAACAGATTTATCTGCGCATACTGGGAAGTCACAACAAAGAGGTGTGGAGATATTTGATGTTTCATAATGAGGCTAGACCTAAAGCAGTATTCACAATGTGGATCCAATGCCATGGAAGAATGTTAACAACAGATAGGCTAACTAAATGGGGAATCCAAGTAAGTTCACGATGCAACTTATGTCATATTACAAATGAATCACATCTGCATCTATTTGGTGAATGCAGCTTCTCCAGAGCAGTATGGTGGAGATTACTGAGATGGCTAAAAATATGTGATGCTCCAGTGAACTCTTGGTCACAGGTGATTACATGGTTGATTATACAATCCAAAGGAAAGTCGTGCAAAGCTAGAATATTGAAAATGATGTATGCAAAATACATTTTATGGGATTTGGAAATAGAGGAACATCATAATTTTTGAAGAACAATCAAGGAATGAAGAACAAATAGCTAGAGAGGCGGCATGAATATGCAACATTAGAGCACAAGGGATAGTAAGAGCAAAGATGCAGCAGCTTCAATTCTAAAGGCAAAGAACAACAACTACAAAAGACCAAAAGGCAATGTTATAGAGAAGCCTTATGTACTGTATGTAGTATAGGTATAGTGATAGAAGAATGTAAAGATTATAGTAAGTCGAGGATGACTTTGATGGTTTGTAATGACTGCTTTGGTGATTAATGAAAAATATAATTACCAAAAAAAAAAGTAGGAAGAGTTGACCAAGGTTTGACTTTTGAGCAGACGACCTCAGAATTGGGATTTGAAGATTCCAACAGGTTTGTATGATGATTTCGGACTTGGGCGTAGGTTCGGATTGGGTATCGGGTCGCCAGGGAGTATTTTGGCGCCTATTATGGAAAGTTGGCATTTTGGATAAATTTCATAAGTTTGGATTGAATTGGATTTTGATGATATCGATGTCCGTTTGGATTTTGATCCTGGGAATAGATCCGTAGGTTAATTTATGTCTTAGGAGCGCTTCCGGATGTTGATTTGGAAGTCCGTAGGTCGTTTTGGCGTTAATTGGCGAAGTTGGGAAGTTGGAAGATTTTGGAAAGTTTGAACGAGAGTGGACTTTTTGATATCGGGATCGAATCTCGATTTCGAAAGTTGGAATAGGTCCGTAATGTCATTTATGACTTGTATGCAAATTTGGCGTCATTCAAAGTTGATTTGGTAGGAATCAAATGCACAAAAGTGCTTTCTAGAAGTTCTTGAGTTTCTTGATTGAATTCAAGCGTTTTGGCATCTGATTCGTGATTCTAGATGTTATTTCGGTGTTTCGATCATGCGAGCAAGTTCATATGATGTTTTTAGACTTGTGTTGATGTTTGGTTTGGAGTCTCGAGGGCTCAGATGAGTATCAGACATGTTTCGGAAGGGGTTTGAACAAAAAATTGACTGCTGGTGTTGCTAGTGCTCAGATATCACAATTGCGAACATTTCTTCGCATTTGCGAAGTCTGCAAATTTTGCCTTGGTTTGCAATTGCGAACGTTTCTTCACAATTGTGAACATTTTTTCACATTTGTGAAGTCTGCCAATTTTTCCTTGGTTCGCACTTGCGAACATTTCTTTGCATTTGTGATGTCTGCAAATTTTGCCTCTATTCGCAATTGCGAACAATTCTACGCAATCGGACAATTCTTCATAGTTCGATTGCCTTTCCTTTGCTGGAAATAAATGTTGAACCTCTAAATCATGTGCTGAGAAATCATCATTTCAAGTCATTCACTGCCTCGACATATAAACAAAGGCCCCACCATTACACCAACACTGTGCGATAATAACGTCTGAACATCATCACAATATGCGCGTAGCCTCGATCCCATTGAAAATAAGCTACTGAGCTGAAATGACAGAACATCCTTCCGCAAGAAGACGATAATAACTTGCTCGAATGCGCAGGGAGAAACATGTTACTCCACGTCAGTATTACCACATCAACTCCTCGATGGCCAATTGACACGAGTGCTCAACACCGTACGAGAATGAATAGGAAGGAAATAAAGGCATAAGCCTCGAAGGAATCAAATCGCACAATGAGGAATCAAGAAGAGAAGTGCTCCTAATAGCCCCGTAGCCTCTCGAAGATAAATACAGACGTCTCCGTACCGATCCAGAAGACTCTACTAGACTTGCTCATGACTCGGGAGACCAAGTGAACCTAATGCTCTGATACCAAGCTGTCACGACCCAAAATCTACTATAGGTCGTGATGACGCCTAACGCCACCGTCAAGAAAGGCAACTATGTTTGATCCACTTAATTACTCATTTTTATTCCTTTGAAATCATAATTTTCATTAATTAAATAGTAATAAATAGAATTTGCAGGGTGAAACAATGATAATTACTTGAACTACCATACTAAACATCCAGTATAAACCCTCAAAATCTGGTGTCACAAGAGCATGAGCATCAACTAGGAAAATATGATAAAATACAACATCTTTCTGGAATAAAAATTAGACAGGAAAATGTAAATAACTCTGATGGAGGCTCTGTGTGCTACGGACTCGTAACATGGGATGCAGCACCTAAGTCCTCGCAATAGTCGTGCCTCTGCGCCCACAAGATCACTAAACATATATGTATTTGCACAAAATGTGCAGCAAGTGTAGTATGAGTACGTAAATCAACGCGTACCCAGTAGGTATATAGTCTAAACTCGAAGAAGTAGTGACGAGGCGTTGGCTCCGACACTTACTATGGGCTAACAATAAAGTACCAATATTATAATTAAGCATGTATTGTATAAATACAGCTGAAAACTCAATAACTAGAATAATAACCAATTCTTTCCCTAATAAGTAAATCCAAAATTTATTTCCATTATTTAACAAATTTTATCTCTCAAGCCAATGAAACAATATCAATTATAATTGGACTCCAAGAATTATTATGCACGAATTATGCCGAGGTCGTACGACTCGATCCAACATACAAATATATAAATTGTACACTACCGAGGGTCGAATGGCACGAACCATAAATGCATTTATATGCTACCGAGGCGTTCGGTCTGCTCCAAAAGAAGAGAAACATACATTAAAATAACCGATTCAAGATTTATTAAGAGGCTAATATCCAAAGAAATACCAATTCTCATTAACGGTCAAGTGACCCGTCCAAAACTCAAGTAAATGAAGTTTAACCTTTTATAATTCCTTTATCAAGTTCCAATATGAGTTAAGCAATTAAATTAACGAGTAGGGTGAAAACATCGCAATTATAACATAATTTGGGTCCTAGACTACCCAGACATAAGCATAATTAGTAGCTATGTACGGACTCTCGTTACCTCGTGCGTACGTAGCCCCCACAAATAGAAGCACATATTAATCAATTCACCTATGGGGTTAATTCCCTCTTACAATGTTAGAAAAGAGACTTACCTCGTCTTAAAACCCACTTTCCGGTCACAATTTCGCTCTAAAGACCCAACTTGGTGCCGTTCAATCCGAAACTAGTCAAACAACGTGCAAATTAATCAAAAATATACTCCAATGCTTGAAATATAACAATTTATAAAGATTTAAGTCCGATCGAAAAGTTGGCAGTGGGGACCACGTCTCAGAAACCGACGAAACTCAGAAAATCCAACAACCCATTCAATTACGAGTTCAACCATACTAATTTCATTCAAATCCGACTCTGAATCAGTATTCAAAACTCAAAAAATTATTTTGTGAAATTATAGAATTTTCCTCCGATTTCTTTTTGAAAAATCAATAATCTAACGCCGAAAATGAAGATTAATCCATGAAATATAATCATAAGTGAGTCAAGAATGCTTACCCCAAGTTTTGTGGTGAAATTCCTATCCAAAATCGCTAAATCCCGAGGTTCCCAACTAAAAATACGAAATAATGGCTCAAAGGTCCGAAATAGAGGACTTATAACATTGCCTCGACTTCCTTCTTCGCGTTCACTAGCCTCTCATCGCGTTCGTGATGAACAAAATTCTCAAAAAACCATTTTCAAACTCTTCTCAGGCAGCCTCTAGTATAATGGTCATAACCTTTTGTACAAAACTCCAAAAACCAAGATCTACAACTTTCTTGTTTTTCTTATCTTCCAATTCCTTATATATTTCGAGATATAAGCTGCCAAAGTCAGCGCTGTGCAACACAAATTTCTTCTTCGCGATTTTTAAACATCTTCCCTGATAGCCGGTAGTGTACCAACCATAAATATTTGCACACAACTTCAAATGCCTAATGATTTAACTTTCTGAAAACTAGACACAAAGGGCTACAACTTTCATTTTTGGATCATGTCCAAATTCCTTATAGATTGCGAAATATAAGCTTCCAAAGTCAGACAACGGACAACAGGAATCCCTTCTTCGCGAACGCGAAGAACAAAGTCCCAGCAGAAAAATCATTCTTCTAGGACACGAGAGGATCCTCGCGAACACGAAGAACAACACCAGACATCAGAAAACTAGCATCTAAAGTAGCCCAAAACGATCCAATAACACTCGAAACATACCCGAAACACACCTAAGGCCCCCGAGATCCCAACCAAATATACCAACAAATCCTAAAACAGCCTCAAACCACATCAAACAACGCTAAAAACACAAATTGCACCCCAATTCAAGCCTAATGAAACTAAGAAATTCCAACTTCTACATTCAATGCCGAAACCTATCAAATCAAGTCCGATTGACCTCAAATTTTGCATACAAGTCATAAATGACATAACAGACCTATTCCAATTTCCATAATCGGATTTCGACCCTGATACCAAAAAGTGAACTCCCGGTCAAACATTCAAACATTCCATTTCCATCCTTCGCCATTTCAAGCCAAAATCAACTACGGACTTCCAAATAAATATCCGGACACACTCATAAGTCCAAAATCACCATACAGAACTAATCCCATGCTCGAAATCCCAAACGGACATTGATAACATTAAAATAAACTTCAACCCAAATTCATGAAATTCTTCCAAAATATCAACTTTCCACAATAAGCGTTGTAACGCTCCCGGGTCATCCAACACCCGATCCAGGCATACGCCCAAGTCCACGATCATCATGAGAACCTATTGGAACCTTCAAATCCCGATTCCGAGGTTGTTTACTCAAAAGTCAAACCTTAGTCAACTCTTCCAACTTAAAGCTCCCAAAATGAGAATTTTCTTTCCAAATCAACTCCGAACTTCCCGAAATTCAATTCGGACCTCATGCACAAGTCATAATACCTGAAAGTGGAGCTACCCAAGCCTCAAACCACCAAACAATGCACTAGAGCTCAAAACGATCAGTCGGATCGTTACATTCTCCCCCACTTAAACATAATTCGTCCTTGAACATGCTAAGAACTGCTCCGGAGTTTTCCAGAATTACTATTCAACACCTCGTGCACCTATCATTGCTACCACAACCCAGTTGAACATTTAACTCAAGTCAGTCTGAAGATCCTCCCTTTTATTTAGTCAAATAAGCCTTAGAGCCAAATCCCAACATCCGAAATCCTCTACCAGGCCTGCTTTCAGCATACGAACACCATATTAGTCACTACACCCTGCACCAAAGCATGATTGTATACCCTTACTGAATTCACACCATGCACCGCATAATCCACATGACCATAATAACCAGGGGCATACACAGAAGTTTTCGTAAGCGGTGTCGACATTTAAAGAAGTGAGCCAATAAATAAAAAACTATAATGACATCCTATTTCATATTTTAAAAAAACATCATTCAAGTACCCTATTACAACTCTCTCTTTGACGGGTTCTAAGTAATTGTATCTAAAATAGACTCATACTTATTTCTCTATTCTATGAATCATTAAAAGTATTTTTGCTGTGATATATACCAATGGTATACCAATGGAATGTTGTCGCGGATGGTTTGGTTATTGTTTCTTAGGGAAGAAGTTGTAGGATAAGCATTACTGGATTCTATTCCAGAATAATTTTGAAAATTTTAAAAGAAATTAAACAAACATAGCAAGGGTTCGAACTCTTGACGACCACTTGAAAATCAACATTGCTTTACCAGCGAGCTAACGAAGCTCTTTAGTCAGGCGGTCTCATTTCAACTCTATTTAATGCTGTTTTGTTTTACATAGTACTATTTACATACATATTAATCAAAAAAATCACCGACGAAGCGGTGTCGGATGCTGCTGCTCGGATCAACGTGCCTCCGCCCCTGATAATAATATCCTTTGATAATAATGGCCGCAATTGCACGAATCCGATTCCCACAACACACCATGACGCATGTAAGTCCTGTTCCAACTCTCGCAATTCTGCCACGACAGAAGAGATATGTAGAATTCATAACCACCTGCCGAATTAAAAAATCATTGAGTCTCTCCTCCTGACAAGAACCATTACCTCATTCTGAACTATGATCGCACTGATCCCAGGTTGAATAATCTCGTCTCACCCACTACAAGCTACTTTAGTAATAAGCCACCGTAAACACTATCCAAGATTTCATATGACGCCATCAATGCGCCCACAAGCTACAACTGGAATATGACACATAAGGAAGAACGAACTCTGGAAAAGAACTATCCAGCCCGTGTAACGAATAACACGGACATCGATCAAATACTATTGAGCCTTTATCAGAGGCGAGAAACAGGACACACAAAATAAACATCAAGGACCGTGCTTAACATCTCACTATTGCGGCGTGCAACCCGATCTAATGTGACACTGTTGCAGCGTGCAACCCGATCCACAAATCATACCCTATGGCGGCGTGCCACACGGTCCAAACAATATACCCGTGGTGGCGTGCCACCCGATCCGCTCATGACAATCAAAAGAAATTACACGTCAATTTGTAATGCTTATACTCGCGAAATATCTGAATATGAACCACAAGAACACCAAGTGCATAATACAAATTCTGGGGAGACAGGTAGCGTCATACGCTACGAAACTCAAGCAAAACTAAGGTGCGACATATGATCTGCTTCTCGAGAGCCATCCTGCTCACATAACACCACCGCTACGCGGGACCTCAACACATGTGCAAATAATCAAGCCGTCTCACAACCCACACGGCACAGTAGAGTATTACATGAAATAGCTGACGACGAAAACAACATCTAATGCCGAATACTGCTCCATAAGAAATGCTATGCTGAATGAACACAACCGACCTGGTGTAGAGCACACATCCAGATTTAGACCCATCAACGGACCTCAAGCCGATTTTGATTGTATCGTACTGGGCTAATAATCTTTCAAGGATCCACAATAACCCTTTTTCATGACATATAATAACAACCGTCAAACCCCAAACAAACTCACATGGTCCACAACCCAAGGAATAGAATGCCTCACAGGAATAAACTTTCGCATTTGCGATATTACCATAACCTCCACACTTGGTTTCAATCTTTAATAATCAAGTGACTGGCATACCACACTTATACAAACCTCTCCTTAGCGTACACTCCCACGACCTTCCGCTCAGGTAGCAAAATCCGCATATTCATACCACAACCGTTCTAATTCGGAAAAATGAATCAAAAATTCGCAAGTCAATACATAAAGCCTCTTCCACAGAACACCATCCTGAAGTGACATTAAAGAAAATGCCAGATTACTCTGAAAATCTAAATTCACTCCTGCTCACCTGAGCTCGTAACATTATATCAACACCAAAACGCAATCTTGACCTCCAATTTCCGTACCTATGCCGCACACTGCACCTATCCTGCCGCTACGCGATAACATATGTATTCACCATAACCCTTGAACTACTAGTGGGATAAACACTTCATTGGCTAGAAAAATTTCAATTAGCTCATTTCAGAAGGACCAATGCCACACGCAACTGAATTCCCAAACCGTAGAAAATACAACCTCATGTCGTGATCTGAACCGCCATAACTCTTCCGGAATCCATTTACACAACAAAGCCATTTGAATCAAATACCTCCCAAATCAAGCAAGCTGTGGTGGCACTCAAGCCCAAGTGTACAACCACAAACTACATGTATAACTTGACGCTGAAGAAACTGATCACTGCCACAGTCGTGCTTATTCAACCATTACCAACAAAGCTACTTCTTCCAATTTAGTCGGCACCTACCCTAAAAATAATAATAGCTCCATTCAAAACATAAAGAAACCCAACAACACTCATCTCGAGTGACCCAATCCACGAGACCACATCGTCTACCCATGAACCATCTCATATTCTCCTTACGCGCACAATAGCATCACAAACTGGTACACCCATTCTGCAAGACCTTCCGCGAATCCGAAGCTATTTCTTCCTTTCCTCCAATATTGCACGACATACCCAATGATAACATAATCATTCCAATTCCTTAAGCACTGCACTTAAATTCTTGAATCCAATAGGACCATCCCCGAATATAAGCCAAACCTTAGCGCTCTTCCAGTATGTGAACACCCTATCAAAGAAGCACCTGACCGAGTTCTTTTCCTTGTACATTACACTCACAAGAAGCATAAACTCTGAGTCTTCCCAAAATCTGAACATGAATCAATAAGGTCCAAATATAACATGCATTCCTCAAATCCTTTGCTCGAATTACCCTTGATGTTTTTCTTTCCTTAGCCATAATAACCCACTAATAAACCGATGACCGGAGGTTGCACAAGCAGGCAATCACATGATCCAACCATAGACACTAGGGCTCCCCCACTTATCTTGAAGATACAATCTCATAACCCTGGAACCCACTAAGATCTCTCCTTCACAATTACCATGATCTCGCACAATCAACTCGCCAAGTTTCTCGAAATCTTTCTGTTAAAAATTCATGAACTTTCTGAATCACTAGCCACATTTACATATTCGACCTCTTACCAGATAGCCAGTAGAATTCTTCGTAGCTTCATCAACACCACACAACCACTAACCCGCTCGCAGGAGATAACCCACATGTGGAAATTCCATGCCGACATCTTCCAACGATGCTGCACTGGGTGCAATTACTATGAAATCAGTAAACCCCCCCTGAGCCCGTGCTCACTCACCAACTGTACAAGTCCGTTCACACCCCACTAGCATCAACTAATAGTGCGACAATACATTCCAACCCAAAGTCATTTTGCATTCCCCTTTATATCAAGCAAACTCCTTTTTGTCGTATCCAATCTTCCTTAGTATAGTAGCCAACATTCCAAATTCATATATTTACCTTCTCACTGAGTTGGAGCAATTTCTTCAAATTCAGTTTTTCAAGTAACAGTGCCAGCTCAAATTTCCCAGAGTTGTCACTACTTTGAAATAATTACTGTAAGATAAGATGCATTAACATTTACTATTGAGATAAATATATATACCCAATCAGCTTATTCATTAGATAATTACATGTAAATTTCAATAAAATATTATTTATTAGTAACTTCAATAACGGATATATATATATATATATATATATAATGAAACACCTATTCAAGATGAAGGGCAAGCATTGTTGGAGAAAAAATACGAAGAATACCCTTAAATGGGTGATGGTGCTAGACAAATTTGTAAGCAGGCCTCTTCATATTATTCTGAAATATAAATCCATTAGAGGCTAGAAAAAATGGTTAATACTCATCAATGAGTTAATTTTAGAGGAATGTGATGGTTATCATGTTATTATAATTTTGGGATTGTACTAAATTAATTGAGTTGGATAAATTTGTATTTTGCCAAAAAGTGTTCCTAACTCTTGTGAGAACTTATTGAGGAGTATTATAGATGAATGATGTATCTCTATGATGTTAGTATTATTATTGAAAGTTTATTTTGTAACTTTATCCTCTTTGTTTTTGGCCAGGAAAAGCCCTATATACTTTTGATGTTTTATATTTCAATACCACACAAGAGGGAGTGATTTGTGTGCTGTCCAATTTTTTGCATGAACTGATTATAGAGGGAGCTATTTCTTCTATGAGTTCCTTATTCTACTATTGCGGAATAAATAATGCAGAAAGTAAAAAGCACAAGTATTTTTACTATAAAACACTCGGCTCAAATGGTGAAAAAAACACGACCTACTTCCCGTAGGATATTCCCCAAAACTTCACTAAAAAGCTGAGCCAAAACAAAAATGTTTACAAACTCTTCTAAACCTAAGGATTACCTCTAACCCTTGTAGAAACCAACCATAGACTATTGCGACAACTTCAAGTTAACTCTAACTTGAACAATACAACAAAAATACCTAATATAATTTGCTTCTAGGAAAGCTGAAAGGTACAACTCAAAAGCCTTACTACACTTGAACTAGGATAAAAGACAGACACATGGAACTTGTTCTTCTATCTGGTTATGTAGCCTCATGTTCGCACTCTTCAAACACACAGGAATTACTTGCAAAATGCCTTGCTTTTTTGCTCTCAATTCTTGCTTAACTTCACCATTTGTGCATCAATGTAAAAGAGAACACAACTGAAATATGTAGAGTTAGTAGAATAAAGATCAACTAGAATTCTAACGCTTTACTCTTTCTTGGTGGAAGAGTTCTAGTTAACTTCAATCTCTATCTCTTTCCTTATCTAGGATAGAGTTCTCTTCAAGTAAGGAGTCTTGCTCCTTACAAATTATGCAAACTTTTCGTTCAGGGAATATCAGATATAACCACTTATGATTATCTCCTTCACGTGCATGCCTTGTGCTTGAATCTGCTCATGTCCTTGTCAATCATCAAAATCAAAACCATTTAGGTCAACAAATTTCCCTTTTTTAATGATAACATACTCTTCGCTTTTCAGAAGCATGGAACCTGTTTCAACTTAGCTCATTATATTTAATGACCCAACCGGTCATTTGAGTATTAGCCTCCCATTCGATAGATTAAAGTCTCGAGCATCTTCGTACTATGTGTTATGACGTGCGTGCATGGTCGAATTCGGATTTTGGATGATTCGAGATTAATTTGGAAGAAAGATTCTTGTTTTAGAAACTTAAGAGGTAGGAGTTGATCGGAGTTTGAATTTTGTGTAGACGAATCCAAAATGACATTTTGATAGTTCTAATAGCTGTATGATGATTCTGGTTGTAGGAGCGTATCTTGTTGATTTAAAGGTCCGTAGGCCGTTTCGACATGAATTAGCAAAAGTTGAAAAAATTGAAGATTTTGGAATGTTTGACCGGGAGTTGACTTTATTAATGACGGGTTCAGATCTCGGTTCCGGAAGTTGGAATATGTCCGTGCTTTCATTTATGACTTGTGTGAAAAAGTTAAATTCAATCGGAGTTGGTTTGGTATGAATCGACGTTAGTTTTAGAATTTGTAAGTTCATAAGTTTCTTAGGCTTGAATCGATGCACGATTCATGATTCTAGTGTTGTTAGAGGAAATATTAGGCTTCTATCAAGTTCATATCATGTTATGGGACTTTTTAGTATACTTGTTTAGGGTCCTATGGGGTTCGGGTTAGTTAGTGATGGGTTTGGATTATGTCGCGCTCTTATTTGATATTTCAGCGTCGTTTCTTTTGGCATAAAGGGTACCATATTTTGCAAACGAAATTTTATTTGTGATTTAACTGAACCATCAGATCCGTATCATAATTACAGAACCATAGCAACAAGAATCATCGCATTCTGAGGTCGTATGAGAAAGTTATGCCAAATTTCTGTGCCGGGAAAGACTGCTGTTTTTCTGGTGTTTGAGGGAACAGAGGCAAATCGCAGGTGTCAAATATGATTTATAAGTCTCAAGTATGAAATGCGATTTATAAGTGTGAACAACTATTTTTGACCACACCCAAATTCTATACTATTTTCGATGTAAATATTAATGT
>ML338378.1:0-99289 GCA_005239505.1 Nicotiana paniculata
ATATATATATATATATATATATATATGCATAATTACATTATTTATACAAGAAAATGACTTTTTTATATTTTTATAATATTAACTAATTTTTTTAAATCATTTTCATGCACTAGTGATATTTTTGATATTTATTAATTATTTTTATAAATTATTTATTTATTAAATTGGGTATTTAAAATATAGCCCCTAAAAACCCAATTTCAGACCTATACACTACCCAATTACCCCAGCCCAATACCCCAATACCCAAATACCCATTAACCCAGACCTATACCCTTCTAAAACACCTGATACAACCTTTTTAAATCATAGTCGTTGATCTCTGAAGATCAACGGCTCGTACCACTCCACCGCTTTTTAATTATAACCTACCCGTCTAACCCTAACCCGTTTCATCCACCCCGCCGCCCTCAAACTCTCTCTTCTTCTTCTCCTCTCAAAATCCTAGCACCGTCACTCAAAATCTCCCTGATTATAACCCCAGGAATGGAATCAATCTATGATTCCTTACCTTATTTGGTCCTATCTACTTACTGGCTACCCGATTTTGGTATTTCCTAATGGCTTGCCTAAAATGGCAAGCAGATATTGAGAGATTCAAACCAAATCTGGTTCAAAATTCTTAACCTATTGTGTATTCTGTCTGTGCTCATCCCGTATTCTTTGCGAGTACGATTGTTTTACGTATCTCTTGTGGATTCTTATTTAGCCCTAAAGGTTAGCGTTTTGGATTCTATTTGATTCGAACCTAAGCTGGTTCAAACTTTGATTTTTAGCATTATCTCGTCTATATTCACTTTATTATGCGTGAATCTGCCTATTCTTGTTACTTTCCTTTATTTGCCCTAAATTAGGGTTTCAGACCTGGTTCGATTCTGAGTTTTCTTTTTGAACAACCTCCTGTCCATGTTCATTTTACTAAAATATTTTTGAACAACCTTTATTTTTTTATTGATTTTATGGTTTACCTAAGATTAGGATTTCAGACCTTTTATTTTGGGACCAGATCTGCTTCAATTATGTGTTCTTTGAGTATATTCATGTCTATGTTCATTCTATGAAGCATGTGACTCTTTATCTTTTTATTTGTGCCGATTTATGTGTTTTACCTAAAAATTAGGGTTTAAATCTATCCTTCCTTACTAATTTTAAATTTTTTCCTTTTTTCGTATATGATTGAAACTTTCCTTACTTCTGCTCAATATACCATGTTTCCTTTATTTTCTTACCTTATTTGCCTTAAAATTGACTGTTAATTGATATTTTCCTTATTTTAAATGTTACTCCCCTGATTACACGTTGTTCTTCCCTGTTAATTGACTAAACTTTGACTTCAATTGATTTTATGATTGATTTCTTTCCTTAACTATATGTGTTTGATTACTTCCCTTATTTGTGTAACGGCCTAATCGGTCGTTCCGAGAGTTTAAGCCCCGTTTCCCCCATTTCTGCTTCATTATATGTAGTTAAGCTCTTTCATGTTGTGTTAGGTTTATTGGTTCGGGTTCGGCGTGATTGTGGAGAGAAATGAGTCACTTAGTCTCTTAAGTTAGTTATTTAGTTGGAAAAGTCAACTGGAAGTTGACTTATGGGTAAACGATCTCGGAATTTGGTTTATATGGTTCGGATAACTTCGTTAGGTGATTTTGGACTTAGGATCGTGTTCGGAATTTTATTCAAAGGTCCGTGGTAGAATTAGGCTTGAATTGGCGAAATTAGATTTTTGGCGATTTTCGGTCGGCAGTAGAAAATTAGCTACCGGGGTTCGAATGGAATTCTGGGAGTTGGAATAGTTTTGTAGTGTCGTTTGTGATGTTTGTACAAAATTTCAGGTCAA
Source organism: Nicotiana paniculata (assembly GCA_005239505.1). NCBI lineage: Eukaryota > Viridiplantae > Streptophyta > Magnoliopsida > Solanales > Solanaceae > Nicotiana > Nicotiana paniculata. Next base: position 1,838 of record ML338378.1, read on the forward strand.
TCAGACGTGGTTTGGTTTGTTTCGGCATCGTTGGCGAATTTCGGAAGTTTAGAAATCCTTAGGCCTGAATTCAAGGTTAATTTGGTATTTTGATGTTGTTTTGGGTGATTCGAAGGCTTGACTAAGTTTGTGTGATGTTATAGGATGTGTTGGTCTGTTTTGGTTGAGGTCCCGAGGGTCTCGTGTGTGTTTCCGGTGGTTTCAGACAATTTCTAAGCCATTTCTAGTTACTAGTTTTTGGCTTCAGGGGTGTACAGTGCGATAGCATAGATCTGGCCGCGTTAGCATAGAGGAAAATTGGAAAAATCCAGTTGTGCTATGTGATCGCATAAGGCTTCCAGCGATCGCATTGAGTAAAATTTCTGCTGCATTGTCCCAACTTTGGAAGCTTATTGTCACACCTCCTTTTTTCACTACCCTAATTAATGAAGGGTAATGAGGGAGTTTTTCCAATTAAAGTGACATTATTCAAATTTGAGATTTATTTTATTTTTCAGAGCCGCCACCTGGATTTTTGACGATGCTCCGGGACACCGTTTTATTTTAAAATCCCAAACAGAGGAAATTTTGATTCTGTTTTAATTTGTCTGCGAACCAGAAATCCGAGTAAGGAATTCTGTTAAACCGGGAGAAGGTGTTAGGCACTCCCGAATTCCGTGGCTCTAGCACGGTCACTTAACTATTAATATTTGGCCTAATTATCTAATTATTTACATATTTTAAACCTATTGTGCTTTTTAGCTTTTTTCATTTTTTAGCCGTTTTTAATATTTATGGATTTATCTTGAAACAAGTCACGATGACGTGCACTTGTTTGTTTTTGGACACATTATAACTGCGCCACATGAAATGTACCCACAATTATAACATGTTATTTTTATGATAATTTGAAGTTGAAGACGGGGACATGAGTTGTCGCACCCGAGTGTAAATTACGTAGTCAAGACTATGATCATGACGATTTTATAGTGCCTATTTGAGGCAATGTTTGATTATTCTTTATGTTTTCTATTTGAAGGAGTGTTTTATCTGTAAGACCAATTAGGACTTTTATGGATTTATCTTAAGCAAGTCACGATGGCGTGCACTTGTTGTTTTTGAGCACATGGCAACAACGTAAATGAAATGCACCCGTGGTTGCTATGTGCGTTTTTATTAGTTGTTTAGAGTTGAGGGTCGGGGGCATGAGTTTCCACTCCCGAGTGTAGATTATGGTAATTTTGGTACTTCCTATTGAATCTCGAACTAGAAGAAGTATTTTTTCTGTCTAGATCAAATTTTCTAGCCTAAAGGACAAGATTCTTGGGTTATGGCCATATCTTAGCCCGATTTATCGTTTAACTCTTTGGCCAATCCTAATTATGACTAATTTATGGGGAGGTCACTAGTTTAGGAAATCCAGCTAAGTCTTAAGGATGTTCACCTTTCAGTTTGATGAATAAAGGAAAAACATGGTAATCAAAATACATATTCATTCATACGCACACTTATAAACATACATACATCTTATTTACTATTTTTCGGCTTTGAATTGATAAGCTAGATCTATCTATTTTTTTTTTATGAAAACTTTTCAATATAGCACAAGCAGATTTTACTAATTCAACTTGGCAATTTTTGTCCATTTTTAGACAACCTAAGTACAGATCTAAATCAAGATTTATAGGTATTTTTAAAGGACGAATGTTCATACATCTATTTTTGAAAATGTAAAGGATGTAGGATAAATTTAAAAATGTTTTGGATTACCAACTCCTACTCATACCGAAAGTTACAGAATCTGGAGTAACATGATTCCAAAATCCTAGTAGAATTTACAGGGAGATTTTCGTATACACTAATTCGGATACAAGTTCATGCTTTTGATTAAATTGCATACTGTCGTTAAGCTACTTATTAGAGAAAATAATTCTAATCTTTTGTCCCAACCTACTCCCTTGTGGCTCAATAGCCTAGGGAGTTAAACTTGATTAAAGCCTTAATGGGGCTGTTTTATCAAGCTGGTCCAATTCTGGATTTAGCAAGATGAGTAAGAAAACTGAAATAATAGTTTATAGTGGCCAGTCCATAACTAAAAAAAATCTATATTATTACATTATCATTTCACTATAAAATACAATTTCCTAAAAATGAAAACAGTACGTAACGAAATAAAGAGGACACAAACACTATGTCACGACCCAAAATCCGACACAGGTCGTGATGACGCCTAACACCGGATTCAGGTAAGCCAACAATTGTTTACTAGTGAGGTTACCCTTATTTGACATACCAACCCCACACTTATCAAGTTTTTAAACTTAGGTCATTTAATTAAAAGCGGAAAAAATTAACCAATTTAAATAAGTACAACCGAAAAGATCGTGATCCAATATATACAGTCCCAAAATAAGAGTCTACTATGTGCATGCCCGGAACTAGTGTCACAAGTCAATAGGCAATCTAGCAGAAGATACAAAAGATGATACAGGCTGTACTACTGTCTAAAAGAATATAGAAAGAAATAAAAAAAGATAACTCCATAGCCCAACTGAGGATCGCCAAGGAAGACAGATCACCGTGGAGTCAGGTCCAGAATATATATATATATTAAGCTCCGGCCGGATAACCAGATGCACCAGCCTCAAAACCTGTACAATTAAGTACAGAAGCGTAGTATGAGTACATAAACAGATATGTACCCAATGAGTATCCCGCCTAACCTCGAAGAAGTAGTGACGAGAGGTCGACGTGATACTTATAGGGTCAGACAATGTGGAATGAGTACAGGCTAACCAGTATTAGCAGTAATGAAAAGTAATAAGTAAATGAGCATCAAATAACAATCACTATTACCCTCAAACCATCTTTTCCCATGGAATATCAGTTATTTATCCTTCTTTCTTTTCATGAAAATAATAATTTCAATTACAGGGCTTCTCACAATTTACCAAAACACATAGCAGGCTATAAATGTACGATCATTACGACGTGAAAAGTAAATGTGCACTGCCGAGGGTCGAACGACCCGAACCATGGATGCATCTATCTGCCCCGCTCGCAAATCAAACATGCGACACGGTTAATATAATACCAAGTCCACCCCCGCTCGTGAATCGAACCTGCAACTCGGGTTAATAAATATTAGGGCTACCCCGCTCGCGAACCATCCCTGCGACTCGGGTTCCCATATAAAATCCAATTCATGATTAGCAGGAGATTTCCAAATAATTTAGTAGGGGACATACTAACAGTGTGAGAATTTTAGAGATATAAACTTCAATCATAACTCCTTAGGCCTTCACATGTGAGATTCAAGAACATTAGGCTACTTAATCCATATACAAGATCACAGATTCAAAACATAAAGCATGCTTATGAGTCCTAAACTACCCGACAAAGCATAATAGTAGCTGCGCACGGACTCTCGTCACTTCGTGCGTACGCAGCCCCCGCAAATAAGGACAAAACCACCATTTATAATTACCTATAGGGACAATTCCCTCTTACAAGGTTAGAAAGGAGACTCACCTCACGATGAAACCACCCCTCGGATCAAGGATGCGCCCGAATCTCCGAAATCTATCCTCGACGGCTCGCAACTAGCCAAATATAGTACAATGACATCAATGCATGCTCAAAATAGGGAAAAATTATCCTAATTTTTCAATAACTCAACATTCTTGAGAAATTCCCAAAATCCAACCCCGGGCCCGCGCGCTCGGATTCCAAAAATTCTCGAAGGGATCACTCACTCGAAGCCTAAGGATCATAATTATGTGATTATACTTGAATTCGTGGCCTTAAACGGATAAGTCACAAGTTCTTCAAAAGCCCTAAAGTCACTGCCCAATTTCATGAATTTGATATTTTAAAAGAGGGATTAACTAGGAATTTATGTTTAAAACTAGTGTTAAGTAAGGAATTTACTTACCTTGGCAGTAGGTTGGGTGACCCCTCTTGGAAGCTCTCACTAACTCAAGGAAGAAGATGAAAATTGGGGAAAGAATGACCCAATACCGTATATAAACTAACTGCCCAGTTTTTCCTTAACCGCGATCGCGACATGGGGCCCGCGATCGCGAAGGCCAACTGGACAGACCTCTGCGAACGCGGAGGAGGTCCTGCGATCGCGAAGGGAAAATATGCCTGGCCCCGACCTAACTCTACGCGAACGCGAGAAAGAGGCTGCGACCGCGAAGGCCAAGGACCTAACCTTCCGCGATCGTGAAGAGCAATCAGCATCCCAGCCCAATTCCTTCTCCACAATCGCGAAGAACGAAACGAGACAACAAAAATCTGGTTTTTCAAACTTAGCTCCTGGGGGTCCAAAACTCACCCGAGCCCCTCGGGACCCCGTCCAAAAGCACCGGAAAATATGTTATTCATGATACAGAATCGCTCGAACTTGCGGAACGTGAAAAACAACAATGAAACTCAGAATTCAACCCCATAACCAAATCAAATCAAACTTAAGAACTTAAGATTCTAGAATTCACTTCAATGCACCAAGCAGTCCTATACTACTCGGAATGACCTCAAATTTTGCAGACAAGTCATAAATGACATAACGGAACTATTCCCGGTTCCGAAATTCCATTCGGAACTCGATAATATAAAATCACATCCCAACCCAAATTTCAAACTTAAGGAAATCCTGATTTCTATTTCGGGCGCCGAAATGCTCCCGGGTTATCGAAAACTCGTTCTGAATATACGCCCAAGTCCGAAATCATCATACGAAGCTGTTGGAGCTGTTAGAACTCGATTCCGAGGTCGTTTTCTCAAAATGTTGACCGAAGTCAAACTTGGCCAATTAGGCCAACCTTAAGGAACCAAGTGTTCCTAAATCACCCTAAACATTCCCAAATCCCGAACCACCCGTACCTGCAAGTCATAAAGCACGAATAGCCGCCATGGGAAGTTTCATTTAGGGGAACGGGGTCCGATAACGCAAAACGACCAGTTGGGTCGTTACATTCTCCACCTCTTAAACTAACGTTCGTCCTCGAACGGGTCTAGAATCATACTTGAGGTGATGAATAGGTGTGGATATCTGCTCTGCATGCCTTCCTCGGACTCCCAGGTCGCCTCCTCAACTGGTTGGCTATTCCACTGGACCTTTACAGCGGAAATCCTCTTGGACCTCAACTGGCGGTCCTGTCTATCAATGATAGCAACTGGCGCCTCCTCGTAGACCAATCCCTCATCCAAATGAATAGTGTTGAAATAAACCACGTGAGAGAAGTAGGCGTGGTACCTCCGGAGAATGGATACATGAAAAACTGGGTGAACTCCTGATAAACTAGGAGGCAAGGCCAGCTCATAAGCAACCTCCCCAACTCGCCTCAACACCTCGAATGGACCTATAAATATCGAGCTCAGCTTGCCCTTCTTCCCAAACCTCATAATACCCTTCATAGGTGAGACTTTCAACAGGACCCTATCTCCCTCCATAAAGGATACATCACGCGCCCTCTGATCTGCGTAACTCTTCTGTCTGGACTGTGTTGTACAGAGCCTCTCCTGAATCAACTTCACTTTCTCCAAGGCATCCCTCACCAGGTCAGTGCCATATAACTTAGCCTCGCCAGGATAAAACCACCCGATAGGAGAACGACATTGCCGACCATACAAAGCCTCAAATGGTTCCATCTCAATGCTGGACTGATAACTATTATTATAAGCAAATTCGGCCAAAGGCAAGAACTGGTCCCACTGACCTCCGAAATCAACAATATCTGAACTGTACGCTCTGACTGACCATCGGTCTGAGGGTGAAATGTTGTGCTGAGGTCTATCTGGGTACCCACCTCACTATGCAATGCTCTCTAAAAGTGCGAGGTGAACTGAGGACCTCGATCTGATATAATGGACACCGACACACCATGCAATCGGAATATCTCCTGAATGTAGATCTGGGCCAATCTCTCAGATGTATAAGTAGTAGCCACTGGAATGAAATGTGCCGATTTGGTCAATCTATCCACAATGAACCAAATCGCGTCAACCTTCCGCAAAGTCCGAGGCAACCCAACCACGAAGTCCATAGAAATGTGCTCCCATTTCCACTCAGGAATGGGCATCTGCTGAAGTAGGCCTCCTGGCCTCTGGTGCTCATACTTAATCTGCTGGCAATTAAGGCACCTGGTCACAAACTCCACAATTTCCTTCTTCATTCGCCTCCACCAGAAATGCTGCTTCAAATCACGATACACCTTGTAGCACCAGGATGAATAGAATACCAAGAACTGTGTGCCTCCTCTAGAATCCTCTCCCTCAAGCCATCAACATTAGGAACACATAAGCGGCCCTGAAGTCTCAGAACACCATCCTCGCCAATAGTAACCTCCTTGGCCCTACCCTGAACCATTGTCTCCCGAAGCTCTACTAAGCATGGATCATAGAGCTGTCGAACCTTAATCTCTCCCAACAATGAAGACTGAGCAACCACATGTGCCAAAACTCGATGAGGCTCTGAAAGATCTAATCTCACCAGGCGATTGGCCAAGGACTGAATGTCCAAGGATAGAGGTCTTTCCTCCGTTTCAATATAAGCCAAGCTACCCATACTCTCTGCCTTCCTACTCAAAGCATCTGCCACCACATTAGCCTTGCCCGGTGTGATAAAGAATGGTGATATCATAATCCTTAAACAACTCAAGCCATCTGCGCTACCTCAAATTAAGATCCTTCTGCTTGAACAAGTGCTGCAAGCTACTGTGGTCTATAAAAACCTCACAGGACACTCCATACAAGTAGTGCCTCCAAATCTTAAGAGCATGAACAATCGTCGCCAACTCCAAATCGTGCACAGGGTAATTCTTCTCATGAACCTTCAGCTGGCGCGAAGCATAACCAATAAATCTCCCCTCCTGTATCAATACACACCCCGAGCCAATGTGTGAAGAGTCGCAATATACCGTGTACAACCCAGAACCGGAAGGCAATACTAGAACTGGCGCTGAGGTCAATGCTGACTTGAGCTTCTGAAAGCTCGCCTCACACTCGTTAGACCATCTGAATGGCGCATTCTTCTGAGTCAATCTAGTAAATGGAGCTGCAATAGAAGAGAACCCCTCTACAAATTGATGCTAATAGCCTGCTAGGCCCAAAAAGCTCCTGATCTCTGTAGCTGAAGTAGGATGCGACCAACTCTGAACAGCCTCGATCTTCTAAGGATCAACCTTGATACCCTCTCCGGATACCACATGCCCAAAAAATGCCACGGAATCCAACCAAAACTCACACTTGGAGAACTTAGCATATAGCTTCTGTCCTCGCAAAGTCTGGAGCACAACTCTCAAATGCTGCTCATGCTCCCCCAGGCTACGAGAGTAAATCAAAATGTCATCAATGAAGACAACGACAAAGGAATCAATATACATCCTGAACACCCTATTCATGAAGTCCATGAATGCTGCTGGGGTATTAGTCAAGCCGAAGGACATCACTAGGAACTCATAATGGCCATATCTCGTACGAAAAGCAGTCTTCGGAACATCTGAAGCCCCAATCCTCAACTGATGATACCCCGACCTCAAATCAATCTTAGAAAATACACGAGCACCCTGCAACTGGTCAAACAAATCATCGATGCGCGGCAAGGGATACTTTTTCTTAATGGTAACCTTGTTCAGCTGGCGGTAATCAATACACATCCGCATAGACCCATCCTTCTTTTTCACGAACAAAACTGGAGCACCCCATGGCGATACACTCGGTCTGATGAATCCTTTAGCTAACAACTCCTCAAGCTGCTCCTTTAACTCTTTCGGAGCCATACAATATGGAGGAATGGATATAGGATGGGTGTCTGGATCTAAATCAATGCAGAAGTCAATATCACGGTTCGAAGGCATGCCCGGAAGATCCGGAGGAAATGCATCAGTAAACTCTCGAACAACTGGCAAGGAATCAATCATCGGAGACTCGACGACGATGTCCCGCACATAAGCAAAATAGGTCAGGCAACCTTCTCGACCATATGTCGAGCCTTCAAGAATGAAATAACCCAGCTGGCTGCACTAACTGAGGAACCTCTCCACTCCAGCCTAGGCGACTCTGGCATGGCTAAAGTAACTGTCTTGGCATCGCAATCTAGCACGACATGATAAGGAGATAGCCAATCCATGCCTAAAATGATCTGATAATCAACCATGTCGAGCAATAAGAGATCCGCTCGAGTCTCGAACCCGTAGAATGTGACAATAAAGGACCGGCAAACCCGGTCTACTACAACAGAATCTCCCACAGGAGTGGACACACATATAGGAGAACCCAAGGACTCACGAGGAACATCCAGGAAATGAGCAAATAAGACCGAAACACAGGAATAAGTGCATCCTGGATCAAATAACACTGATGCCTCTCTACCACATACTGTAATGATACCTGTGATCACAACGTCTGAGGCCAATGCATCTGATCTAGCCGGAAAAGCATAGAATCAAGCTGGAGCACCAGAGGACTGAGCCCCGACAGAATGAACAGGAGCTGGCTGACCTCCCCCTCACTGGCCTACACCTCTAAGACGACCCATGTCGACCTGTCCCCCACCTCTAGGTGGCTGAATTACTGGTGTTGGACTCATAGGTCGGTAAACCTGATACACTGCCTTGCCCAAAAACCTGGGACAAGTCCTCCTGATATGGTTGAGATCCCCGCACTCGTAACATCTCACTGGAGGCACGGCCTGCTACCCTGAAGTAGAACCCTGGATAACTGGGGGACGATGAGAACCCTCTAGTATGGCACTGAAGTAAGGCCTCACTGGAGCACCACGAAGAGGTGGTGGTGGTGGTGCTGCTGGATATGGGGGCCTGCTGGGCTGAACCCTACCAAACTGATCCCTGCCCCTAGCAGGGGCACCTCTGAAGTCCCCGGAATGTCTGGCTCTCTTATCCGGTTGTACCTGCTCCCTGACCCTCAACCGATAACCCTCGATCCTACAAGCAATCTCCACTACTAACTGATAAGGAGTCGCCATATCCACCTATCGGGCCATGCTGGTCCTAATGCCTGGATGCAGTCCGGCGATAAATCTCCGCACTCTCTCAGTATCAGAAGGTAGTATCATGAGTGCATGGTAAGATAACTCTGAAAATCTGGCCTCGTTGTCTGTCACTGACAGCTGCACCTGCTCCAGCTTCTCAAACTGATACCGCAGCTCTTCCCTCTCAGAGGGTGGAATATATCTGTCTAGGAACATCTGAGTGAACTTCTCCCAAGTGATAGGAGAACCCGCTGGCCTGCTGAGAATATAGGATTGCCACCATCTGCGAGCTTTGCCCTCTAACTGGAAGGTAGCGAAGTCCACTCCATGGGACTCCAATATCCTCATATTGTGCAGTCGGTCCCTGCACCTGTCAATGAAATCCTGGGCATCCTCTCCTCGCTCACCCCCGAAGACTGGAGGGTGCAATCAAGTCCATCTGTCCAATAACTTCTGCAGATCGCCGTCCGCAGCTGGTCTGGGCTCAGGTGCTACTGCTACAGGCTGAACCCCACCTACGGGCAGTGTACCCGGGGTATGATGAAGTGCGACTGTCTGGCCTGCGGCCTGGTCTCCCCCTCCTGCCTGAGATGTGGCAGGATCCGCTGGTAATAAACCAGCCTGGGACATAGAATCCATAAATCTCAGCATACGGCCCATAACCTCCTGGAAGCCTGGAGCCGTCATGAAGTCCGCTGGAGCAGGACCCGCTGGGGGCACCTCCCCCTGCCCCTCTACAGGAAGATCCGCTGGTTGTGCAACTGGAACAGATCTGGGACGCCCCCGTCCCCTGCCTCGAGCCGGTGCCCTTCCTCGGCCTCTACCATATGTACGCGTCCTCACCATCTGTGAGAAAATAGAAGAATGAGATTTAGTATACCATCAATTGCGCGATAGATCATGAATAAAGAGAGGTTTCCTAACACCCTATAGCCTCTCGAAGATAAATACAAACGTCTCCGTATCAATCCGCGAGACTCTATTAGGTTTGCCCATGACTTGTGAGACCTACGTGAACCTAGTGCTCTAATACCATGTTGTCACGACCCAAAATCCGACACAGGTCGTGATGGCGCCTAACACCGGATTCAGGCAAGCCAACAATTGCTTACTAGTGAGGTTACCCTTATTTGACATACCAACCCCACATTTATCAAGTTTTTTAACTTAGGTCATTTAATTAAAAGCGAAAACATTTAACCAATTTAAATTTAAAAAACCGAAAAGATCGTGATCCAATATATGCAATCCCAAAATAAGAGTCTATTATGTGCATGCCCGGAACTAGTGTCACAAGTCAATAGGAAATCTAACAGAAGATATAAAAGATGATACAGGCTGTACTACTATCTAAAAGAATAGAGACAGAAAAAACAAAAGATAACTCCAAAGCCCAGCTGAGGATCACCAAGGAAGACAGCTCACCGTGGAGTCAGGTCCAGAAGATATATATATCAAGCTTCGGCCGGATAACCAGATGCACCAGCCTCAAAACCGGTACAATTAAGTACAAAAGCGTAGTATGAGTACATAAACAGATATGTACCCCGTGAGTATCCCGCCTAACCTCGAAGAAGTAGTGACGAGAGATCGACGTGATACTTACTAGGGTCAGACAATGTGGAATGAGTACAGGCTAACCGGTAGTAGCAGTAATGAAAAGTAATAAGGAAATAAGCATCAAATAACAATCACTATTACCCTCGCGCCATCTTTTCCCATGGCATATTAGTTATTTATCCTTCTTTCTTTTCATGAAAATAACAATTTCAATTACAGGGCTTCTCAAAATTTACCAAAACACATAACAAGCTATAGACGTACGATCATTACGACGTGAAAAGTAATGTGCACTACCGAGGGTCGAAGGCCTGAACCATAGATGCATCTATCTGTTCCGCTCGCGAATCGAACATGTGACGCGGTTAATATAATACCAAGTCCACCCCCGCTCACGAATCGAACTTGCGACTCAGGTTAATTAAATATTAGGGCTACCCCGCTCGCGAACCATCCATGCGACTCGGGCTCCCATATAAAATCCAATTCATGATTAGCAGGAGATTTCCAGATAATTTAGTAGGGGACATACTATCAGTGTGAGAATTTTAGAGATTTAAACTTCAATCATAACTCCTTAGGCCTTCACATGTGAGATTCAAGAACCTTAGGCTACTTAATCCATATACAGTATCACAGATTCAACACATAAAGCATGCTTGTGAGTCCTAAACTACCCAACAAAGCATAATAGTAGTTGCGCATGGACTCTCGTCACTTCGTGCGTACGCATCCCCCACAAATAAGGACAAAACCACCATTTATAATTACCTATGGGGACAATTCCCTCTTACAAGGCTAGAAATGACACTCACCTCGCGATGAAACCACCCCTCGGATCAAGGATGCGCCCGAATCTCCGAAATCTACCCTCGACGGCTCGCAACTAGACAAATATAGTACAATGACATCAATGCATGTTCAAAATAGGGAAAATTTATCCTAATTTTTCAATAACTCAACATTCCTGAGAAATTCCCAAAATCCAACCCCGGGCCCGCGCGCTCGGATTCCAAAAATTCTTGAAGGGATCACTCACCCGAAGCCTAAGGATCATAATTATGTGATTTATACTTGAATTCATGGCCTTAAACGGATAAGTCACAAGTTCTTTAAAAGCCCTAAAGTCACTGCCCAATTTCATGAATTTGATATTTTAAAAGAGAGATTAACTAGGAATTTATGTTTAAAACTAGTGTTAAGTAAGGAATTTACTTACTTTGGAAGTAGGTTGGGTGACCCCTCTTGTAAGCTCTCACTAACTCAAGGAAGAAGATGAAAATGGGGGAAAGAATGACCCAATCCCGTATATAAACTAACTGCCCAGTTTTTCCTTAACCACGATCGCGACATGGGGCTCGCAATCGCGAAGGCCAAGTGGCCAGACCTCTGCGAACTCGGAGGAGGTCATGCGATCACGAAGGGCAAATATGCCTGGCCCCGAACTAACTCTATGCGAATGCGAGAAAGAGGCCGCGATCGCGAAGGCCAAGGACCTAACCTTCCGCGATCATGAAGACTTATCTGCGATCGCGAAATGCAATCAGTAGCCCAGCCTAATTCATTCTACACAATCGCGACCCTCCTTCCGAGATCGCGAAGAAGGAAACCAGACAACTAAAATCTGGTTTTTCAAACTTAGCTCCCGGGGTCCAAAACTCACCCAAGCCCCTCAGGACCCCGTCCAAAAGCACTGGCAAGTATGTATTCATGATACAGACTCGCTCGAACTTGCGGAACGTGAAAAACAACAACAAAACTGAGAATTCAACCCCATAACCAAATCGAATCAAACTTAAGAACTTAAGATTCTAGAATTCACTTCAATGCACCGATCAGGCCTATACTACTTGGAATGACCTCAAATATTGCAGACAAGTCATAAATGACATAACGGAACTATTTCCGGTCCCGAAATTCCGTTCGGACCTAGATAGCATAAAATCACGTCCCAAACCAAATTTCAAACTTAAGGAAATCCTGATTTCCATTCCGGGCGTCGAAATGCTCTTGGTTCATCGAAAACCCATTATGAATATACGCCTAAGTCCGAAATCATCATACGAAGTTGTTGGAGCTGTCAAAACTCGATTCCGAGGTCGTTTTCTCAAAATGTTGACCGATGTCAAACTTAGCCAATTAGGCCAACCTTAAGGAACCAAGTGTTCCTAAAGCACCCTAAAGATTCCCAAATCCAGAACCACCCGTCCCCGCAAGTCATAAATAAAGAATAGCCGCCATGGGAAGTTTCATTTAGGGGAACGGGGTCCGATAACACAAAACAACCAGTCAGGTAGTTACACACTACTCCTGCGCGAACCAGCCTTCAGGGGGCTTTGAAATCTATATTTTCCAGTCTATTTTCTTTATCACCAGACGACTAACTTTAACAAACACGTCCTAGGCATGTTGTAAGGAAAAATGACCATTATTGGGTCAGGTTTAGTCCTGATCAAGAAATAATGTCAATTCTAAAGGACAGAACCTATTTTTGTGCACTTTTTTTTGAATGAATATGACCATAAAGAGGTCAGATTCAGCTCCAAGGATGAAAACTCCACAGACCTTTAATCATTCAATCGATTATGGCCTAAATTCATACAATGACTGGACTATTCTTAGGCATTTCTTAAGATATGAATCTGACAATTTATGGGTCTAGAATCCTGTCTTAATACCTTTTGTAATGATAATCTAAACTACTTCATAGCTGTTTGTACATTATAATAGGGTGAATCTGACCATAAAAAGGGTCAGACTCAACTCCCTAACAACCATTTTTTTTACAACGCTTGATTCATACTTGTATTATGACTTTGATTTTTTAGGCGTTTTTAGAGGATGCATTAGACCATTCAAGGGTTCAGATTCCTCAACTCTAATGCCTTCCTTAAATACATGTTGTATACCCTTTAAGGGTGAATTTCAGCCATCTATACTACTGTTTTGCGTACTATTATGGGGTGAATTTGGCCATTGATGGGTCAAATTCATCCACCCTAGTGCTAATACTAACCATCCTAGAGAGTTGCTTGTTGAATCTCTTTATTGACCAAAGATACTCAATTGAAAGCATATTTTCTGCACATTTATAGAGAGAACCTGACCATAGAGAAGGTCAGATTCTACACCATAGTGCAGCCTTTCTAGGAAGTGGAACTATGATTATCAACTACATTTATATACCTCTAATCTGAAATAAACAAAATATTCCAGCAAATAAATACTAACAACATGACTACATTTATCACACTCACAAACTCATTACCACACTCATATTGTCACATTATATAGAACAGAAGAAAAGCTTCAGATATCAAAAACAACCAGCTTATAGTGGACAGAAGATAAAAATTTCAAATCAAATTTTCATTGAGAACAGATGAATAGATACATACCTTCTTTAAGAGTAAAACAACAGAAAATTTGACCAAATAAAGGTCAGATGCTAAAAACTGGAAAAACACAGCAACTAACAGGCAACAAGACCAGCAGTAGAGAAACCCAGAAAGTGAGAGCTTGAAAAACCAGAAATTGAAGCAAGACCATCAAGAAACACATATTTCAATCGGATAAACTTTAAAACCCAGAAAGACCAGTCAGCTACAACCCAAGTTCAAGAATACCAAGACTGAGGAAAACTAGATTTTTTCAGATATTTCTATACCTAATCGAGTGTTCTTTCAGTATAGGGTTTCTACTCTGTGTGTGCATGTGAAATTTCTGTATCCAGATTTTTAGCAGGCAAAAAGGTTCAAAAAAGAGTCCCTGATCATGGTCCAAGGTGTGTTTATATATTGGGGGATTTTTATATGATATGCTCAGCATATTCCTTATCTTAAATGAGCTGAAAAGGGTACATGTACAGCTGTCAACCCTATCCTTTTGGGACAGCTGTACGTTCCAGAACATTCCATCCCTTATTCTCCTTCTAAAAATATTTTATTTCTAGATATTTCCTTATTCTAGAAGGTTCTTGGGTTGTTACACCCAAGATTCCTCAATTAAAAATCCTACACTACCCCTTGGGACATCCTAGAATTACCCCTTAAGTAACTAAGGTTAAGGTTATGTAAATCAATAATCAATATCAACTTAAGTTATTTACTAGGTTGAGGAAGCTGAAATTGATTTGGAATTATATTGAGAGTAGCTTAGGTGAATTGTTTTGGATTTAGACTTAACTGTGATTAACTCAGTTTGGACAATTAAGCTTAATCATCCTAATTTACAACTAACCATTAATGAATTGCAAACCTAACCCTTAGCTTAATTAGTTTAATTATTTTTCCCAAGTTTATGAATTATGTTTATTCAAGTGACTCACTAGGTTGATATTAGACTTAGTTGATTGAATACCTGATCTTAAATAGTTATCTAGGACTTAGATCAATTAAGGTCTTGGATTAATTATTTACCCCTTTGGATTTTTAAATTAAGTCTACTAGTTAAGTGGGACTAATTCCTTATTGCTCAAATTGATTAACAAATGAATCAAAAATCAATAGTTGATTGAATGAATTAGTTTAAACAATTTCATCAGGTGTAATTAGGCTTATCTATTAACTCTAGTCAATTGAGTGACTAATTATATAAAGCTTGAACTTCAATCTATTTTGATCATTCTAGGATCTTAGCTCGATTAAACAGGGTTAGTTAGGTTAATCATTAGGTAATAAGTAACTTTATTCCAATTTAATTGATTAGTAGCTAAAATTTTGTTGTTTTATCAAGAGTTGATTAATTCCAGGTTAATTAATTACTTTAGATTAATTAGGTTGAACTTCTTAGACTTGGGTCAATTGTACTATTACTTAGTTCAAATGTACACTTAATTAGCCGCGTATAATTGTCTCTTCATTACATAATTAAACTATTACTTGATTGACTAATCTAGGTGGATGATTAACCCTCATATTATACTAAAATCAAGAGACAAATTAGGGTAATCAATCAATTTAAAGTGGGCAGTAGCATTTAGAGAGAAAAGAAAACGACAGTGAAGGCAATCTGAAAAAACTAAGCATGAATCAATAAAGCTAACTATTAATTTTAACAAGTAGAACACATAACGATTAACGATGATTAGCAGGAAGTCTTGAACGGCTAAACATGGTTTCCAAACGTTCAAGAGTATACATAACATGTTAACAAAAACGAAGGTAGTGTGAATCAGAGAAGAACATCCATATGAAACAATGACAAAAACCTAGGCTAAGAAACATGATTATCAAAGAACCCTAGTTACTAAACATGATTATCCGTTCGGGTCTTGAATTAATCAAGACGAAATAGCATGAACANTGAATCAATACCTCTCATCAAGATCTATTGACTCATGTAGGTATAAGTCAAAAAATCTCCAGGTCGGCCGGTGATAGGACATTAGGCTTTCTGTCTTCTTAGATCTAAAATTGAAGAGATTTGGGTGTTTATTTGGGACTACTGATGGTGGGACGGGGTTAAGGGGGAGATGAGGATCATCTGGTGAGAATTTGGGGTTGATTGGAGAAGCTCCGCCGCCGATAGGTTATTTACGGCCGGCGGAGGGGGGTGAGCATTGAGGGCAGCTAGGGTTTGTTTTAGGGAGAGAGAAAAGAGGGAGGGGAGCGGCTAGGGTTTGGGGGGTTAGGCTTCTGATGGAAATGAGGGTAGGGGGGTCGTTTGGACAGTTATATATTAGAGGGGGGTGAGTTCCTGGCCGTCTGATCTATTTCGATCAATGGCCGGGATTTGATTGACTAAACTAAATGGGTCGTTTGGGGTGGGTGTTGGGCAGGCTGAGTAAGGGGTCTATTGGGCTGGGTACGTTTGGGTGTTGTAAATAAATAATTGGGCCTGGGTCCTTCTTGGCCCAGGTCCGATTTTTTAACATTCTAAGCTAAATTCCAAACTAAATAATCTAATTAAAATCAAACCTACTTAAATTTAAAAGATGCAATAATCAATTTCATCTTTATTTTTTGTCTAATTATAGATTAATTAAGAATAAAACAATTAATTCAATGCTCCTAATTAAATTTATAGTTTTTTCAGATAAAAAATGATTAATTTTAGCAATCAGTTATCAAAACTACATTACCTCAAACAATCATCATTTGTTTGCTACTTAATTCAATTTATAAATAAATTCATAATTCTTTGATAATAACGATGCACCTAATTATGCAATTAAAAATAATTTTAAAAGAAGAATTATATATATGCGATGCAAAACAATTCACAATTAACACTAAACTTAAACCAAATCCATAAGATTAATTTACTTATCTAATTTTGTAGGAGTATTTAGTAGGTGAAAAATTATATGCTCACAGCTGCCCCTCTTTGCTCGGAAACACGAAGAGTTTCCGGACAAATATAAAGTGAGCAGTTATGAACAACTTTTACCTCTTCAAATACTCCAAGTGAAGCGTTTTTTGAAAAGTTTGACAGAACCCTGCTTCAAAGGTTGCCTACATATCCTTGGCTATAAAGGAATCAGATCAGTGTAGTTTTGGAGGTTTTGGTAGCTGGGACTACCAGGTAACTGTGATTTCACTGTTGTTGATGTTGTTACTGTTGTGGATCTCCTTATTACAACAAAATCAAAATTTGAAAAAGACTAAACTAAACCTATCAACTACGAGTTACAAGATTCCTATCTATGAGTCTTCAGAAGCTTGATCTTGAGTCTTGGCTGCTTCTTTATACAGACTCCGATCTGAATCTTGATGCTTGTTAGTTATAGGTGCTGGTTCAATCTTGTTCAGCTTTTCGGATCAAGAATGGACATGCATAGCTTGTGACTTCAATCTGTCTTGAGCAGTCCACCTTTTTCTGCTTCTTTGCCTTGGGGTTCAACTGTTTTCTTTTCTTCTTTTCTTTTATTCTAAATTGAGACGTCTTCTTTTGGTCGTCTAGGATCCATTGTAATCTGTGCAAAATCAAAAACAAACGAACAAAATTTTCTGCCCCAGGTTTCACCAGGAAAATTTCGCGAGTTATTGTAATAAAATCTATGCTACTTTATTATTGAAAGCGATGAAAAGCCGGGAGCAGTGCACCCGGAGTTATTGTAGACTAGGAAGTGGATACCCTATGTCTCAAAACAAGATCAACTAGGGGTTGGAGACCCTATGTTATACAATAAAATTAACTAGGGATTGTATACCCTATGTTGGAAAAGAAATCAATTAGCGAATGTATACCCTTAATTGGAAAAGAAAGCATCAATTAGGGGATGTATACCCTAAATTGGAAAAGAAAAGCATCAGTTAAGGAATGTATACCCTTAACTGGAAAAGGAAAAGATCAATTAGGGAATGTATACCCTTAATTGGAAAATAAAAGCATCAGTTTGGGAATGTATACCTTTAGCTGGAAAAGGAACATCAATTGGGAATGTATACCCTTAATTGGAAACGCAAAACATCAGTTAGGGAATGTATACCCTTAACTGGAAAAGCAAAACATCAGTTAGGGAATGTATACCCTTAACTGGAAAAGCAAAACATCAATTAAGGAATGTATACCCTTAATTGGAAAAGAAAAGCATCAGTTAGGGAATGTATACCCTTAACCGGAAAAGGAAGAATCAATTAGGGAATGTATACCTTAATTGGAAAAGAAAAGCATCAGTTAGGGAATGTATACCCTTAACTGGAAAAGGAAGCATCAATTAGGGAATGTATACCCTTAATTGGAAAAGAAAAATATCAGTTAGGGAATGTATACCCTTAACTAGAAAAGGAAAACATCAGTTACGGAATGTATACCCTTAACTGGAAAAGGAAAACATCAGTTAGAGAATGTATACCCTTAACTGGAAAAGGAAAACATCAGTTACGAATGTATACCCTTAACTGGAAAAGGAAAACATCAGTTAGAGAATGTATACCCTTAACTGGAAAAGGAAAACATCAGTTACGAATGTATACCCTTAACTGGAAAAGGAAAACATCAGTTAGAGAATGTATACCCTTAACTGGAAAAGCAAAATATCAATTAGGGAATGTATACCCTTAATTGGAAAAGAAAGCATCAATTAGGGAATGTATACCCTTAATTGGAATCGACTAGGGAGCGTGTACACCCATGTCGGGAAAAGAAAATCAATTAAGGAATGTATACCCTTAATTGAAAAAGAAAAACATCAATTAGGGAATGTATACCCTTAATTGGAAAAGAAAAGCATCAGTTAGGGAATGTATACCCTTAACTGGAAGAGAAAAACATCAATTAGGGAATGTATACCCTTAATTGGAAAAGGAAAACATCAATTAGGGAATGTATACCCTTAATTGGAAAATAAAAATATCAATTAGGGAATGCATACCCTTAATTGGAAAAGAAAACATCAATTCGGAAATGTATACCCTTAATTGGAAAAGAAAACATCAATTAGGGAATGCATACCCTTAATTGGCATCGACTAGGGAGCGTGTACACCCATGTCGGAAAAAGGTGTAGTTAGGGATTGGAGGCCCCATGCTACTTTGATTCATTTTCAACATCATTTCTTCTCTTTTTTTTTCTCTCTTTTATCTTTCTTTCCTTTTTTTTTTTTTTTTTTTTTGGGCATGCGGGAAATATTTTTTGGAGGAAACTTCTCTTTCTTTGGAGTCAATGTTGCAGAGCTCCTTCTAGCTCTTGCGCAATTCCTTTTGATTGCACCTACTTTTTGAATGGTTGCTTTTGCACATGTTTCTTATTTTCAAACAAAGAAAATTTGTTAGTTTGAATCGGTGGTTGGTTTTGCGGCCTTTATTTTCAACTGCTTGATCTTAGCCTCTTTGACGAAAATCTCAATTGTTTGCTTGTTTGCTGGGGATTGGATTTTATTTCTAAGACCGGGGACCCTAGCTTTCCAGATTTCGTCGTGGTGACCGGTCATGTAGGATCCAACATTTCAAATTTATTCTGCCTTTGTAGGCCTTTCATTTGCTTCTCTTTTGGATTTCGGGAGTATTGGGGGGGTATTTTTTGGCCCCTCAAATTTTTCCGTACCGGTTAGTCTCGTGAGACTTAACCTTTCCAATTTTACTTCGCCTTTATCGGCCTTCCATTTATGATCTTTCCCATGTCTTTAATTTAAAGCACCTGGAGTGCTTCGGCTTTTCCGAGGGGGTTAGCCACGTGGGAATTAACCTTTCACTCCAATTGCCTTCATAGGCATTTTGATTTGGATCTTCTCCTTTCAAGAGTTGTGTTTACAACATCGGCCATTGTGGCCAGTTGGGATCTACTTGATTCCCCTGGTGAGGCTCGGTGCCCCTTGTATGTTGGCTCGCGTCAAATGAGAACCCTGTAAATCAGTTTTGCTATCCTTTTTTGTCTTATTACAGGAATAGATTTAGACCGAAAGGGACTGAGAAACAATAAATGACAAAATGGATAATGAGTTTAAACGAAAGGTATCCCTTTCGTGGAAAGGAAGGAAGGACTTATCTGGAGTGCATGCGGACTTTAATGAACATGACATGCCTTTTGGACTGGATGCCTGATTCGTGTAAACCATCCGACTCTCAGAAATTCATCACAACTATCACCTCGAGATTGAGAAACCTTGCCCCGGACTGTGTCCATGTCAGTGACCCATTATCCTTTTCGATCAGTGGCACCCTTTGCGGGTTTTCACCAACTAACCTCTCTTATTTCTCTTATCACCATCGCCTTGTAGTGCTCTTTGCGAGTTTTCACTAATCAAGGCTCTCTCATTTTTTAATTTCTCTACTTACCGTCGCCTTATGGTACCTGTGTGGGTTTTCACCGATAAGACTCTCTCATTTTATTTTTCTCATTTGCTTGCACCAGATTCGACACTGTATCCTCCAACTTTAAACATGTTTTCCAATTGATCAGAAGGACTTGAACAGGGTTTTGGTGAAAAAGAATGTGTATTGAATTACAACTTTGGAACCTCTCCGGCGAAATTATCACAAACATATTATAACATCTGCCCCAACTTAAACTCTTGGAGAAATGTGGAATTTTATTGTGGTGTGACTGAACCTCAGGCAGAGGCTGCCTACGTATCCTTTCGGAATCAAGTCGAACGTAGTTCAGGGAAACATTTTTTTTTTTTCAAAAGCCTTTTCAGGTTCCAAAGAGGGTAATCAACGAAAGGTAATCGGCTCAAAGGGTTTGCAAAAGGGTTAATGGTGTTTGGGTAACGAGAATGAAAGCCTTCGTCATTTCAATCGGAGAACTTTTAATATTATATGGAGGATCAAATGTAGTACCTTTTGACTGCGTCTGCATTGACAGCCGTTTCGGGGTCATTTCCTTCGATGTCCCCCAGGTATAACGCTCCTTTTGGTACAAATTTCCTTATTGATGTACGGACCTTTCCAATTCGGGGCGAATTTTCCTTTCACCTCTTCGTGTTGTGGGAGGATTCGTCTTAAGAAAAGTTGCCCCACTTCGAAGTTCCTAGGTCACACTTTCTTGTTGTAAGCGCGGGGCATTTTTTGTTGGTACAACTGTCGTGGCACACAGTGGCCATTCTTTTCTCGTCAATCAGAGTTAATTGTTCCAGTCGGGTTTTGACCCATTCATCATCCTCAATTTTTGCTTGGACAATAATCTGAAGGGAAGGAATTTCAACTTCTGCGGGTATTATGGCTTCAGTGCCACAAAACCAATAGGTAAGGAGTAGCCCCAACCGACATGCGTACGGTCGTACGATATCCCAACAATGTGAAAGGCAGCTTCTCGTGCCATTTCCTGGATGTTTGAATCATTTTCCTGAGAATTTTCTTGATGTTTTTGTTTGCTGCTTCAACGGCGCCATTGGCTTTGGGCCGGTAAGGGGTGGAGTTGCGGTGTGTGATTTGAAATTGTTCACACACCTCCCTCATCAAGTTACTGTTCAGATTCGCTGCATTGTCGGTAATGATAGTTTTTGGGATACCAAAACGACAGATGATATTAAAATGCACGAAATCCACCACCGCTTTCTTAGTGACAGCTTTGAATGTGACTGCCTCGACCCATTTTATGAAATATCCGATAGCAACCAAGATGAATTTGTGCCTGTTTGAGGCCCTTGGCTCGATTGGCCCGCTGACATCCATTCCCCAGGCAACAAACAGTTAGGGTGCTGACATAGGATGAAGCTCTGATGGTGGGGCATGGATTAAGTTGCCATGTATTTGACCCTTATGGCACTTCCGGACGAAACCAAAACAATCTTTCTCTATGGTCATCCAATAATATCCAGCCCGCAAGATTTTCTTTGTGAGGACGTACCCATTCATGTGGGGATCGCATACTCCTGAACGAACCTCGCTCATAATCCTTTCGGCTTCTTTGGCGTCTACGCATCTTAATAGATTTAGATCGGGAGTCATTTTATACAGTACTTCCCCACTTAGGAAGAAAATGCTGGCAAGCCTTCGGATGGTTCTCTTCTGGTCTCCGTTGGCCTGCTCTGAATATTCTTTTGTCTTCAAAAATCTTTTAATATCATGATACCATGGTTAGACGTCGGGTTCTACTTCGACCGTGTTGCAATAACCATGTTTTTACTTGATTTGGATCTCCAATGGGTCTATGAGAACATTACCCGGATATGGCAGCATTGCAGCTAGGGTGGCCAGCGCATCGGCTAACTCATTGTGGAACCGAGGAATATATCTGAACTCGACGACTTTGAATCTCTTGCTAAGATCCTCCACATGCTATCTGTAGGGAAGGAGCTTAACATCTCGAGTTTCCCACTCTCCCTAAGCCTGCTTAATGATCAAATCAGAGTCCCCCATGATCAATAACTCTTCTAATCCATGTCAATGGCCATATTCATGCCCATTATACAAGCTTCATATTCAGCAGTATTGTTTGTGCAGAAGAAACGGAGGCGGGCCGTGGCAGGGTAGTGTTGTCCTGTGGGCGAAATCAAGATTGCCCCTATCCCAATACCTTTTGCATTGGCTGCTCCGTCGAATATCATTTTCCAGGTGTCAGCTCCTTCCGAGGTTACTTCGACGGAATTGACTTCTTCATCCGAAAAATAAGTACTCAAAGGTTGGTATTCATTATCAACCGGATTTTCAGCTAGATGATCGGCCAATTCTTGAACTTTTATTGTTGTGCGAGTGACATAGACAATGTCGAATTCTGTGAGCAAGATTTTCCATTTTTCTAATCTCCCAGTGGGCATTGGCTTTTGGAATATGTACTTCAAAGGATCTAGCCTCGTGATGAGGTAGGTGGTATAAGCCAACAAATAATGTCGGATCTTCTGAGCAACCCAAGTTAGAGCGTAGAAAGTCCTTTCTAACTGAGAATACTTGGCCTCGTAGCTTGTAACTTCTTGCTTAAGTAATATATGGCCTAATCTTTCTTCCCGGTTGTGTCATGCTTCCCGAGAACACACCCAAAGGAATTTTCTAGAACTGTCAGGTATAGGAACAAAGGTCTCCCCGGTTCTGGTGGGACTAACACTGGAGGATTTGATAGATATTATTTGATCTTGCCGAAAGCGTCCTGACACTCGTCTGTCCATTTGATGGCTGCATATTTTTTCAACAGCTTGAATATAGGCTCGTATGTGGATGTCAACTGAGCGATGAACCTGCTGATGTAATTCAACCTACCCAGCAGACTCATGACCTACTTCTTGGTTCTTGGGGGTGGGAGATCCCGAATAGATTTTATCTTTTTCGGGTCCATCTCGATGCCCCGTCGACTAACTATAAATCCTAGTAATTTTCCAGATGGAACTCCGAAAGTGCACTTGGTTGGGTTTAATTTCAAATCATATTTGCGCAGGCGTTCGAAGAATTTCCTCAAATGCTGCAGATGGTCACTTTGGGTCCTGGATTTAATGATCACATCATCCACGTACACCTCAATCTCCTGATGCATCATGTTGTGGAATATGGCGGGCATGGTCCTCATATAAGTTGCCCCAGCCTTCTTTAAACCAAATGGCATGACCCGGTAACAGTATGTTCCCCAGGGTGTAGTGAAGGTTGTCTTTTCTGCATCCTCTTCATCCATCAACACCTGTTGATATCCGGCATAGCAATCGACAAAAGACTGTACCTCATGTTTGGCACAATTGTCAACTAGGATATGTATGTTTGGCAATGGAAAATTATCTTTGGGACTTGCTTTATTCAGCTCTCGGTAGTCGACACATACTCGGACCTTTCCGTCCTTCTTAGGCACCGGAACCACATTGGCTAGCCAGGTGGTGTATTGGACCACTCATATTACTCCAGCCTTTAGTTTCTTAGCGACCTCTTCTTTGATCTTGTCACTCATGTATGTTTTAAATTTCCTCTGCTTTTGTTGGACACGTGGATAACCGTGGTAAGTTGGCAATTTGTGTACCACCAAGTCCACACTTAGTCCGGGCATGTCGTCGTAGGACCAAGAAAACACATCTTTGAATTCAAATAGGAGTTGAATCAAGGCGTCTCTAGTTCTTTCATCTATGTGGGCGTTTATCATGGTTTCTCGAATCTCCTCTTCATTGCCCAAGTTAACGAGTTCTGTTTCGTTTAACTTTGGCTTAGGCTTATTCTCGAATTGTTCCAATTCTCGATTTATTTCCCATAAAAGCCTCTTCTTAATCATATTCCGGTTCTTGATTCATTATTTCGAGATTAGACAGTGTATTATGATCAGAGCATGAAGTCCGCAAACATGTCATGTTTTTTAAGGCCGCATTATTAGGACTGAAAATTAAGAAAAGTAAACAAAAATCAGAAAGAATAATAGACGATGAAATTTTGATTTAATTTCATTAAATTTGAACATAGGAGGGTTTATATCGGAATTCAAAATGTGAGAAATTAAAAACACTTGAGATACACCCTGAAATAACTCATAGTGCAGAAAAGATGGCAAAAGCTGAACTACCGGGACTCCATCCTGACGGGGAATGGAGTAGCCTTCCAGTTTTGCAACTTGGCGTCAGGCCCCATATACTACACTTCAGCAGTGCTGGAGACTTCTCCTAGTTGGACCATATGAGCCTCATACAACATCTGTCTCATTGCTCCGTAGATTTCTTCGATTTCTTCGGCCGTGAAAGCCTCTTCCTCTTCCTCCACGTATTTTAGCTTGACAAATGATGTGGTGATGTGTGGAATCGGATGAGGCAATACCCAACCATTTTTATTACGTTGGTCATCCCATTGTTCATCGTCGGGAGTAGATTGAAACCCTATGCCGAAGAACTTTTTATTGGTAGGCAAGGTGATAGGTTCTTTAATTCCTTGCAAGGACACCCCGAGCCATTTTCCAGGTGTGTACCCATGTTTAATCATGTCGTTAGCAACCATAATTGATGTGTTTTATAGGAAAGGTTGAGGGCACGGGGTTCCTTCCTCATGTTGGTCCGCAACCACAATCTCGAAAGCCTGGTAGACTATGTGCTTGTTGCCTTCTCTTGCTTCCAGGCATGGGACTGATGGGTCCCTGTAAATAGATTTCTCGTCCTCTCCATGGACCACAATTTCCTGGTCTTCATATTCGAACTTAACCATCTGGTGGAGAGTAGATGGCACTTCCCCCGCTGCATGGATCCACAGCCTTCTCAGGCGATAATTTTAGGGAGTATCCATATCCATGACCTGGAATGTCACTTCAAAATCTATAGGGCCTATTGTCAAGACCAAATCAATCTCTCCGATTGTGTCTCTCTTGATTCCATCGAATGCGCGGACACACATATTGTTGGGCCTAATTCTCTCTGTCCCGATCTCCATTCTTTGTAGGGTCGAGAGAGGGCAAATATCAACCCCAGATCCGCCATCCACCATAACTCTTTTCACATAGTAACCTTCACATTTAAAAGTTAAGTGGAGAGCTTTGTTGTGGGCAGCCCCTTCTGGTTCACATTTAACAGTTAAGTGGAGAGATTTGTTGTGGGAAGCCTCCTCTGGGGGCAAGTCATTCTTGCTAAATGAGATCCAGTTGACTTCGAAAAATTGTTCCGCCATTCTTTCAATTTGCTCAACTGTGGTCTCGGCCGGAATATATGCTTCGTTAAGTGTTTTGATCAGGATTTTCTGATGCTCGTTTGAACTTATCAGCAAGGATAAAAGTGAGACCTGAGTGGGGAACTTTCTGAGATGCTCAATTATGGCACATTCAGAGGTTTTCATATTTTTGAAGAATTCTTCTGCCTCTCCGGCACTGATCGTCCTTTTAGGCGGAAAGCATTTCTGCTTGATTTTGTTCAGTTCTTCTAGGTTGAGGTATTTCTCTAATGAGTTTATCTCACTTGTTTCCCTAGTAATTTCTTTTCCTTTGTACGTCACCACCGTCTTGTTGTAATTCCAGGGGGACGGCAATAGTATTCTTCATGGGAGTCTGCGACGCTCGGCTAATAACCACGGGCTCATTCAGCATTGGTGAAATTATTTGCCCCCGCACCACATACGTCCCTTTCGGCACATACATTTTTGGGTCGTTCATCGTTGCTTTGTTGAATTGTAACCATTTGGGAGGACTCAACACACTTTGTTCCTCCGGGGTGCATTGGGAACGTAAAGAACAACGTCTTTAGAGGGTCCCATATTTGTCTTGGCTTCAGCCTTCCCCGTGACCTGGGGGATGGGGTTACTCTTCTTCATTTATTTGAATGGTTTGGGTGCCGCCTTAGGCTTTATTTCCACATCTTCTTGGCGATGATGTCCTTTAGAGCTGGATCAAAATCCTGGTCCTCGCAAATCATGCCGATGGAAGGCCCATTATTGTGAGTGGGCAATGGATTGTTCATCACATTGGGAGCTTCTTCGTCCCTTAACACCACTTTCTTTTGTTCTATAAGGTTTTCCACGGCTCTTTTTAGGGTCCAACACTCCTCCGTGTCATGTCCTTCTGCTCCGGAATGGTATGCACAATTGCTTCCCGACTTGTATGATGCTGATGTTGGGTTTTTCCTGGTCGGAGGTACGGGCTGCAGAAGCCCCATATGGACTAATTTTGGGAAGAGACTTGAATACGGCTCAATGATAGGAGTGAAGTTGAGTCTCCTCGGTGGTTCACGGGGGTAGGTGTTCTACGGATAGTTGTTTTGGGAAGGGCGTGGATTGTATGGAGCTAGGGGAAGATGGTTATTTCTCGGGGGTGGAGCTCTATTATGATTGTATTGTTGTTTCGGCCTGAGATGCGACTGAGCTTCATTACCGCATAGGGAAAATGGGGCGTAGCATAAGGTGCGTCTGGTGAGGATAGTAATGTTGGGAAGCTTTGGGAAATGGACGTGGGTATTGTCGAGACTTCCTAACATTGGAAATCATCATGGCCCCTTCTTCTTTCCTCTTTCTGTTGGCTGCACTCCCGGATCTGCTTTGGATGGCCTGAGAGGTTGCTCTTATGGCTGATTGGCTCAGTATACGACTAGTTTTTAGACCATTCTCCACCATTTCTCCAATTTTGATTGCTTCTGCAAATGGTTTGCCCCTGGCGGACATCATATTTTGGAAGTAATCAGCTTCCTATGCTTGTGGAAAGGCACTGACCATTTCAACCTCATCCATCGGAGGTTTGACCCTGGAGGCCTGCTCGCGCCATTTAATGGCATACTCTCTGAAACTTTTTGAGGATTTCTTTTTGAGATTGGATAGAGAGTTCCTATCGGGAGCGATGTCCACATTATATTGGAATTGCCGAACAAAGTCCCGTGCCAGGTCATCCCATATGTGTCAGCAGAATATATCCTGGTCCATGTACCATTCTGATGCAATCCCTGTCAATATTTCTCCAAAATATGCCATGAGAAGTTCCTCTTTCCCACCTGCTCCCCGAGGCTGGTTGCAGTACCTTTTCAGATGAGCTATGGAGTCCCCATGTCCGTCATATTTTTTGAACTTAGGGGTTTTAAACCCAAGAGGCAATTGGACGTGCAGGAAGATGCACAAGTCTGCATAGGAGACACTTTTCTTCCCGCTCAGACCCTGTATGTTCTTGAGGCTCTGCTCAATACTCTTCATTTTCCGAGCCATTTCTTCATGCTCGGGGCTTTTCTTATCTTGTCCCAAAGTGACCTCAGACTGAGGTTGTTGGGGGTATGCATTGGGAGTAACATGAGTGGTATCCAGATGGACGGACAGTGTTTGGAATGTGAATGTTGGCGGCTCTGATTTGGACCATATATAGTCGGTGGAGCTGTTGCAAAGATTGGTGGTGCAGTGAAGTTGTTGGAAGACACACCAGAAAACAGGGCCTGGGGGCGAACCTCAAAAGGCCTTCCGGCAAAGTGAGTCGACATAGTTGGATATCCAAATGGCGTGGCTGGGTAACTTATGGGGATGTTGGATGTCCTTCCTGCCCTGGGAATTATCTCTGGGAAACCCGGGATGGTACTGGGTGGTTCCCTACCATTGGACCATGCATCCCATATTTCCAGCATGCGGCAACGCAGAGTCCTATTTTCTTCAGCTGTTGCTGACTCAGATGTTGGGATGGCTAGATTCAGGTCTTCCACGGAAGAGTTGACGATTGATAAGTGACTTTCGGATGTCATTTATATGCTCCTTTTTGATCTAGTGAAGTAAGGATGGGAAGCCAGGTTACCGCAAAACCAACCACCTAAAAATACCTTTAGAGATTGAACAGCAAAACGTTAGGTTGAAATATTTATCTCATAAGGAGTCACACGTACGGGGTATGCAATGCACCTAGGCAATTAAACGCTTTCTATATGTTTTGCAACAGTTGTGTATTTCATCCCGACTTTAGTTCTCGATTTTCCCCTTTTTATCATTATTGTCCTTCCTTTGTTATTGTTTCCGCTCTTTTATTCCTCGCTCGGTTTACTTTCTTGAGGTTATGATCGAATCCTATGTGGATTGCCTACGTATCACGGCGCCGCGTGAATCAGATCATCACGTAGTTCATGGAATAAATACAAAAGGTAATAAACATTTTTAAGTTTTCATTCATTAGATAAAACTTCAAGTTTTCATTCATTGCAAACGTTTTTTGGAAATTTAAAACTACAAAAGACTCTGACATACTTTCTTGGAAATTTACTACAAAAGACTTAAAGTAGACTCAAACAAAACTTCAACAAGAAAATGAAATACAAACTCGAAAAGGACATCAAGAATACATAAGTGCTTCTAATACTCCAGGGGCCCGTGGGACATCATTCGGTCTCCCCACGGGCCTGCGTGTTATGTCTTGCTGGAGGCGGCACAGGTCATCCATTATTTTGTGGACGAAAATCATTACCACTGCGAAGAAAGTAGTCCGGGTCATATCTTCGCACTCTTGGCATTTTGTGACAATATAATCTGCAATTTCTCTGACCCTCTGCCTGATAACGCCCTTTTCCTGGAGTAAGCGCCCGATCTATTGAGACCTAGCCTCTAAAACCTGGGCGTCCTTATGATTCTTTTCTTGTAACTGTTACAAGTCTTCCTCCAACTGAGCCATCATGGTACAGCATTGTTCCCTTTTTGCCTTGAACCTTTTTGCTTGTTTGGCCATTTCGTTCTCGAGGATGGCCACCTTTTCCTTCAAGCCTGTGACTTCTTGGTCATATTTCCTTTTCAGTTTCTGAACAAACTCTGCTCTTTCCTCTGCACTTCTTGTCAATTTTGCCTGAACTCTGGCCATTTCTTCTTTAACTTTGTCCAGATCATCCCCATAGCTGCATACTTTATGCCTCGGACTGTTGATAAGTCTTTCATCAGTTCTGCTTCTCTCCGGGTTCTCAACAGCTATTTTCAATTTCTGGATCTGGACCCGGAGAGCTTCATTTTCTTTGGTTAACCTATTTTTTTTCCCTTCCGCTGTGGCGGTTTGTAGGGTGTTTTCAAATTTGATTTCCCTGATCTGGGCTTCCAAATTGCTTATGGTAGCTCGGTATCTATTTTCCTTTTCTAACTAAGCCTAGTGCTCTTGTGTTTGCTCAGTGAATTGTTGCACGTAGGTCTTTTTGTGGGTCGTTCTTGCTCTTGATGCTCTCTGCCCCTTCTACCGTACCAAGAAGTGTAGCCCGACTCTACTTCCCCTCTGGACAAATCTCTTACCCAAGTCTGCGGATCCAAAAATCTACACTGATGCCAGATCTGGCGGACCTTGTCCTCTGGAAATGCAGCTCTTGGGCACAGTTCAATGACTTGCTGACTTAGGTCTTCATTGTGTGGAACATTTTGATGCCTTCCTGGTTGTCGTAAGACTCGATGTGGGGCATATGTTTGAATACTTCGGATACCCATCAACAGAAGATAGCATACTTCGGCTGACATATAGATGACTTCATTGATAGGGAGCCACCCGAATATCCACTCGATTTGGTTGGCAGTCAAAGAACTCAAGTGTGCAAGCCAGTCTTCTGTGCCTCCTTGAAATTCATGCCCCTCTACCCGAGTCCTATGTTCTTCAATGAAATTTAAGCCAGTCAGACCGTAATTCATATACCCTGGGCGACGACAGAGATGTTCGATCATCCATATTTGTAGAAGCAGGTTGCACCCCTCAAAGAATTTTCCCCCAGACTGGCAAACTGTTAGAGCACGGTAAATCTCGGCTAAGACCATCGGTATAAGTGTGCCATTGGATTTTTTCATCATGAAATCTACCATTCCCAAAATTCCGATATATATGCGTCCGTCACTTCTCGGGCAAATTAAACTGCCCAGGAATTCTACCACGAATGCTAGCCCCCGGTGGGCTTCCCATTTAGCATGGTCTTTGTGAGTTAGGCCGGTGTTGTTAGCTTCATAGACCCGGGGATCTCCATATAGTTTATACAGAAAATAGAAAGTGCAGAATCTTTCGGATAGGTGTGGTCTTGGACGTCCCGACTAATGTTCAAAAAAAATCCAAGAACTTATGTGGAGTTACCGCCCTGGGTGCCACTGGGTACCGACTTCTAAGATTGTCATTGAGACCAGCATACCCCGCTATTTCCTCTAGCGTGGGTGTAAACTCAAAGTCTGAAAAGTGGAACACGTTGTCGGCAGGATCCCAAAATGATACTAGAGCCTCGACGATGTCCATCATTGGCTTGATTTTTAGAAGATTAGTAAGTCCGCCTAAATCTTTCATAGCATATTTTCTACTAGTTTCCCCCAAGTTGCTCCACCACATATGGAGTCCTAAAGGGATTTCCTCGACGGCCTTGAAGGGAATGTTTTCAACTGTATTCATCCTGCACATTCATTTTGATTAAAACCACAAAAATTTTGACCGAATGAAAAGGCGTTATTATTTTTTTTTTGCAAAGGGTTTTGTAATAATGGACCATCTTTGCGAATACGGCCCTTCAATACTTCGGGTAGGAAGTTTTTAAGGCTGTGTTTGCAAATTGGGTTAAAATTTAAAAATAAACCACATGCGGCCACTTTTGCAAAGATAGCCTTTCGGTGCCCCTCTTGGGAAATCTGGCAATTTATGCAAGAATGGCGTCACCTAATTTTATTTTGGACTATATCTTTTGATTTTAAAAAATAAAGTTGGACCCGATGAGGGTTGCCTACGTATCCCACACCGGTGAGAATCAACCAGTGCGTAGTTCGGGAAAAATCTTGACTGATTAAAAATATACATCTACTCACTTTGTTTTGGAATATTATTTTCCTTCTTCATTTTCAGAAATTTTGGCAGAGTTTCGTGATATTTCAAATACCTGGATTTTTAAAACAGGGTGAATTTTCTATTCTACCTCACTCTTGGTTTTTCTGTTTGTTTTTATTTTTAACCGGTCAATACACAAGCCGAAACAAATAGATGCATATGTAGCAGGTAAGATGCATCGGGATAGTCTTTTATTTTGGATACACATGTCCTAGACGGACCCAACCCCTGTGTTGAGCCCCCTAAGTCAAATGCACGTGATGCAAATAAGCGTTCCTACTAGGGATCCGGCATGAAACTATGTTATACTAAGTTTGAATCCTGGGGTTTTGTTCTAGACCAGGCTTACCCGAGCGGACAGCTCGAGCCGAGGTCGGGGCAGCGTACCGGGAATACAGAAGCTTCATCGGCTTTGCAATTTGTCCGTACCTCGTTCTAAAATTTAGATGACTCTAACAGAAAACAAGTCACACGAAGTGCGCACTTCCCAGATGATTTAGAAGACTCAGAGAGAAGAAGGGTTTCAGCACAGTTTATATGCAATTCTGATAAATATCAAAGCGGTAAATATGGCAATTAGACATCAGGTTTAAAAACGTAAAATCAGATAAGAAAAGCCAAAACATAACACTTATATAAGCTCGAATTCTTGAACCCTGAACCAGAGATTCTGGGTCCCAATCCCCATCAGAGTCGCCAGAGCTGTCACACCTCCTTTTTTCACTACCCCCTGATTAATGGAGGGTAATGAGGGAGTTTTTCCAATTAAAGTGACATTATTCGAATTTGGGATTTATTTTAGTTTTCAGAGTGGCCACCCGGATTTTGACGATGCTCCGGGACACCATTTTATTTTAAAATCCCAAACCGAGGAAATTTTGACTCTGTTTTAATTTGTCTGCGAACCAGAGATCCGAGTAAGGAATTCTGTTAACCCGGGAGAAGGTGTTAGGCACTCCCGAATTTCGTGGTTCTAGCAGGGTCGCTTAACTATTAATATTTGGCCTAATTATCTCATTATTTATATATTTTAAACCTATTATGCTTTTTAACCTTTTTCATTTTTTAGCCGATTTTAATATTTATGGATTTATCTTTAAACAAGTCACGATGGCGTGCACTTGTTTGTTTTTGGACACATTATAACTGCGCCACATGAAATTCACCCACAATTACAACATGTGATTTTTATTATAATTTAAAGTTGAAGACGGGGACATGAGTTGTCGCACCCGAGTGTAGATTACGAGTCAAGACTATTATCATGACGGTTTTATAGTGCCTATTTGAGGCGATGTTTGATTATTCTTTATGTTTTCTATTTGAAGGAGTGTTTTAGCTTTAAGACCAATTAGGAAGTTTATGGATTTATCTTAAGCAAGTCACGATGGCGTGCACTTGTTATTTTTGAGCATATGGCAACAACGTCACATGAAATGCACCCGCGGTTGCTGTGTGCGTTTTTATTAGTTGTTTAGAGTTGAGGGTCGGGGGCATGAGTTGCCACTCCCGAGTGTAGATTATGATAATTTTGGTACTTCCTATTGAATCTCAAACTAGAAGAAGTATTTTTTCTGTCTAGATCAAATTTTCTAGCCTAAAGGACAAGATTCTTGGGCTATGGCCATATCTTAGCCCGATTTATCGTTTAACTCTTTGGAAAATCCTAATTATGACTAATTTATAGGGAGGTCACTAGTTTAGGAAATCCAGTTAAGTCTTAAGGATCTTCACCTTTCAGTTTGATGAATAAAGGAAAAACATGGTAATCAAAATACATATTCATTCATACGCACACTTATAAACATACAAAAATCTTATTTACTGTTTTTCGGCTTTGAATTGATAAGCTAGATCTATCTATTTTTTTATGAAAACTTTACAATATAGCACAAACAGATTTTACTAATTCAACTTGGCAATTTTTGTCCATTTTTAGACAACCTAAGTACAGATCTAAATCAGGATTTATAGGTATCTTAAAGGACGAATGTTCATACATCTATTTTTGAAAATCTAAAGGATGTAGGATAAATTTAAAAATGTTTTGGATTACCAACTCCTACTCATAACGAAAGTTACAGAATCTGGAGTAACATGATTCCAAAATCCTAGTAGAATTTACAGGGAGATTTTCGTATACACTAATTCGGATACAAGCTCATGATTTTGATTAAATTTCCTAGTGTAATTAAGCTACTTCTTAGAGAAAATTACTCTAGGGAGTTAAACTTGATTAAAGCCTTAATGGGGCTGTTTTATCAAGCTGGACCAATTCTGGATTTAGCAAGAAGAGTAAGAAAACTGAAATAATAGTTTATAGTGTCCAGTCCATAACTAAAAAAATCTATATTATTACATTATCATTTCACTATTAAATACAATTTCCTAAAAATGAAAACAGTAAGTAACGAAATAAAGAGGACACAAACACTACTCTTGTGCGAACCAGCCTTCACGGGGCTTTGAAATCTATATTTTCCTGTATGTTTTCTTGATCACCAGACGGCTAAATTTAACAAACACGTCCTAGGGATGCTGTAAGGAAAACATGACCATTATTGGGTCAGGTTTAGTCCTAATCATGCAATAGTGTCAATTCTAAAGGACGAAATCTACTTTTGTGCACTTTTCTTTGAATGAATATGACCATAAAGAGGTCAGATTCAGCTCCAAGGATGCAAACCCCTCAGACCTTTAATCATTCAATAGATTATGGCCTAAATTCATACAATGACTGGAATATTCTTGGGCATTTCTTAAGATATGAATCTGACCATTTATGTGTCTAGATTCCTGTATTAATACCTTTTGTAATGATAATCTATACTACTCCATAGTTGTTTATACATTATTATAGAGTGAATCTGACCATAAAAGGGGACAGACTCAACTCCCTAACAACCATTTTTTTTACAACGCTCGATTCATACTTGTATTATGACTTTGATTTTTTAGGCGTTTTTTGAGGATGAATCAGACCATTCAAGGGTTCAGATTCCTCAACTCTAATGCCTTCCTTAAATACATGTTGTATACCCTTTAAGGGTGAATTTCAACCATCTATACTACTGTTTTGCGCACTATTATGGGGTGAATTTGACCATTGATGGGTCAAATTCATCCACCCTAGTGCTAATACTAACCTACCTAGAGACTTGCTTGTTGAATCTCTTTATTGACCAAAGAGACTCAATTGAAAGCATATTTTCTGCACATTTATAGAGAGAACCTGACCATAGAGAAGGTCAGATTCTACACCATAGTGCAGCCTTTTTAGGAAGTGGAACTACGATTATCAACTACATTTATATACTTCTAATATGAAATAAACAAAATATTCCATCAAAGAAATACTAACAGCAGGACTACATTTATCACACCCACAAACTCATTACCACACTCATATTGTCACATTATATAGAACAGAAGAAAAGCTTCAGATATAAAAAACAACCAGCTTATAGTGGACAGAAGATAAAAATTTCAAATCAACTTTTCATTGAGAACAGATGAATAGACACATACCTTCTTTAAGAGTAAAACAACAGAAAATTTGACCAAATAAAGGTCAGATGCTAAAAACTGGAGATCAACACAGCAACTAACAGGCAACAAGACCAGCAGTAGAGAAACCCAGAAAGTGAGAGCTTGAAAAACCAGAAATTGAAGCAAGACCAGCAAGAAAAGCATATTTCAACCGGATAAAATTTAAATCCCAGAAAGACCAGTCAGCTACCACCCAAGTTCAAGAATACCAAGACTGAGGAAAACCAGATTTTTTCAGATATTTCTATACCTAATCGAGTGTTCTTTCAGTATAGGATTTCTACTTTGTGTGTGTATGTGAAATTTTTGTATCCATATTTTCAGCAGGCAAAACGGTTCAAAAAAGAGTCCCTACTCATGGTCCAAGGTGTGTCTATGTATAGGGGGATTTTTATATGATATGCTCACCATATTCCTTATCTTAAATGAGCTGAAAAGGGTATATATACAACTGTCAACCGTATCCTTTTGGGACAGTTGTACCTTCCAGAATATTCCAGCCCTTATTCCCCTTCTAAAAATATCTGATTTCAAGATATTTCCTTATTTTAGAAGGTTCTTGGGTTGTTACACCCAAGATTCCTCAATTAAAAATCCTACACTACCCCTTGGGACATCCTAGAATTACCCCTTAGGTAACTAAGGTTAAGGTTATTTAAATCAATAATCAATATCAACTTAAGTTATTTACTAGGTTGAGGAAGCTGAAATTGATTTGGAATTATATTGAGAGTAGGCTTTGGTGAATTATTTTGGATTTAGACTTAACTGTGATTAACTCATTTTGGACAATTAAGCTTAATCATCCTAATTGACAACTAACCATTAATGAATTGCAAACCTAACCCTTAGCTTAATTAGTTTAATTGTTTTTCCCAAGTTTATGAATTATGTTTATTCAAGTGACTCATTAGGTTGATATTAGACTTAGTTGATTGAATAGCTGATCTTAAATAGTTATCTAGGACTTAGATCAATTAAGGTCTTAGATTAATTATTTTAAATTAAGTCTACTAGTTAAGTAGGACTAATTCCTTATTGCTCAAATTGATTAACAATTGAATCAAAAAGCAATAGTTGATTGAATGAATTAGTTTAAACAATTTCATCGGGTGTAATTAGGCTTATCTATTAACTCTAGTCAATTGAGTGACTAATTCTATAAAGCTTGAACATCAATCTATTTCTATCATTCTAGGATCTTAGCTCGATTAAAGAGGGTTAGTTAGGTTAATCATTAGATAATAAGCAACTTTATTCCAATTTAATTAATTAGTAGCTAAACTTTTGTTGTTTTATCAAGAGTTGATTAATTTCAAGTTAATTAATTACTTTAGATTAATTAGTTTAAACTTCTTAGACTTAGGTCAATTGTACTATTACTTAGTTCAAATATACACTTAATTAGTCGCGTATAATTGTCTCTTCATTACCTAATTAAACTATTACTTGATAGATTAATCTAGGTGGATGATTAACCATCAAATTATACTAAAATCAAGAGACGAATTAGGGTAACCAATAAATTCAAGGTGGGTAGTAGCATTTAGAGAGGAGGAAAAACGACAGTGAAGGCAATTTGAAAAAACTAAGCATGAATCAATGAAGCTAACTATTAATTTTAACAAGTAGAATACCTAACGATTAACGATGATTAGCAGGAAGTCTTGAACGACTAAACATGGTTTCCAAACGGCCAAGAATATGCATAACATGTTAACAAAAATGAAGGCAGTGTGAATCAAAGAAGAACATCCATATGAAACAGTGACAAAAACCTAGGCTAAGAAACATGATTATCAAAGAACCCTAGTTACTAAACATGATTATCCGTTNCTTGAATTAATCAAGACGAAATAGCATGAACAGGTAAAGGAAAACAATGAAAGAAAAAAACAAAAATCCAGACCTAAAAACAGTGAGGATTCATGATCTTAAACTGAAAAAATAGAAAAAGCAAAGAACAAATAGAAAAGAAAAAGGGGGGGGGGATACCAGTGGAGTGTTAACGGATTCCGGTGGGGTTTGAAAATGGCTCAAACCCACATGAATCAATAGCTCTCACCAAGAGCTATTTACTCATGTAGGTATAAGTCAAAAAATCTCTAGGTCGGTCGGTGATAGGACATTAGGGATTCTGTCTTCTTAGATCTAAAATCGAAGAGATTTGGGTGTTTATTTGGGACTACTGATGGAGGGAAGGGGGTTAAGGGGAGATGAGGATCATCTGGTGAGAAGTTGGGGTTGATTGGAGAAGCTCCGCCGCTGATAGGTTATTTACGGTCGACGGAGGGGGGGTGAGCATTTGAGGGCGGCTAGGGTTTGTTTTAGGGAGAGAGACGAAAGGGAGGGGAGGTGGCTAGGGTTTGGGGGGTTAGGCTTCTGATGGAAATAAGGGTAGGGGGGTCGTTTGGACAGTTATATATTAGAGGGGGTGAGTCCCTAGCCGTCTAATCTATTTCGATCAATGGCCAGGATTTGATTGACTAAACTAAACTGGGTCGTTTGGGATGGGTGTTGGGCAGGCCGGGTAAGGGGTCTGTTGGACTGGGTACGTTTGGGTGGTGTAAATAAAGAATTAGGCCTGGGTCCTTCTTGGCCCAGGTCCAATTTTTTAACATTCTAAGCTTAGTTCCAAACTAAATAATCTAATTAAAATCAAACCTAATTAAATTTAAAAGATGCAATAATCAATTTCGTCTTTATTTTGTCTAATTATAGATTAATTAGGAATAAAATAATTAATTCAATACTCCTAATTAAATCTATAGTTTTTTCAGATAAAAAATGATTAATTTTAGCAATCAGTTATCAAAACTACATTACCTCAAATAATCATCATTTGTTTGCTACTTAATTTAATTATTTATAAATAAATTCATAATTCTTTGATAATAACGATGCACCTAATTATGCAATTAAAAACAATTTTAAAAGATGAATTATAAATATGAGATGCAAAACAATTCACAATTAACGCTAAAATTCAACCAAATCCATAAGATTAATTTACTTATCTAATTTTGTAGGAGTATTTAGTAGGTGAAAAATTACATGCTCACACTTATAACTCACAATATATAAGGAATTTAAAGATTATCCAAAAATGAAAGTTGTAACCCTTGATGTCTAGTTTTCAGAAAGTTAAACCAATTATAATTTGGAGTTTTGTACAAAAGGTTATGACCATTATACTATAGGCTATCCGGAAGAGGTGGAGAAGGATGTTGGAAAAATTTGTTCTACGCGATCGCATGGGAAAGGCCGCGATTGCATAGGGCAAAAGAAGGGCTATTAAATTTTATTCATCGTGAATACGAGGCATAGGCCGCATTTGCATAGAGTGATCTGGGCATAGAAGTATTTAACCCCCTCCTTCGTGAATTTCAGTCCATTTTTCACCATTGTTGAGCAGTTTCGAAGCTTTTTGAGAGGGATTGAAAAGGGAATCAAAGGGAAACACTTGGAGGTAAAAAAATTTATTTCAATACTCGATTCTATGTTGATTTCTGAGTAATTAAACCTGAAATTAGTGGAATTTAAACTCAAAAATTGGAGAATTAGGGCTTATGATTTGGAGACCTTTGATTGAGGATTTGAGGGGCCATTTGAGGTCCGATTTTGATGTTCTTGGTATGTACGGACTCGTGGGAGGATAAGGATTCTTGTGATGTAAGTTTTATCAGATTCCGAGACGTGGGTTCGGGTGCCGGGTTTGAGCCAAATCGGAATTTTTGGTCTAATTTGATAATTTTCATGTGGAATTCATTCCTTTAGCGTATATTGATGGTATAAATCTGATGTTGACTAGATTTGGAACAATCAGAGGTCGATTCGAGGGACAAGAGCATCACGGATTAGTATTCGGTCCGGTTTGAAGTAAGTAATGATTGTAAATCTAGAACTGAGGGTATGAAACCCCGGTATTTCGTATTGTTTTGATAAATAAGGTGATGCACATGCTAGGTGACGAGCGTGTGGGCGTGCACCGATAGGGATTGTGACTTCGTCCATCCCGTGGCGACTATTAAGCCGCGTGTTTGATTTTAAAATCATATGATATCCTATATTTTAGAGGTTTATATTATATTATGGGTTGTATGCCATGTTTGGGGCCTTGTAACGACCTGTTTTGACCCTCAGGGGTATTTTACCCACTATTCTTACACTATTCTTGATAGAAAAATTATGAACTCAGTCTTTATATCTGTTGTTGTTTATCACTGTTATCCCCCTGTTTTTGAATACTGGAGTTATCTTGGGCTGAGTCCCGTGAGTTGTGATGAGTTTGCCCGAGTGTCTTGTGAGGGTGTCTGAGTGAGGCCGAGAGCCGAGTTTGTGAGTATAGTTATGGATCAGGCTGCACGCTGCAGCAATGTATATATATCAGATCTGGTTGCACGCCGCAGCAGATATTATGTGGATCGGGCTGCACGCTGCAACAATATATATATTGGATCGGGCTGCACACCGCAGCGATATGGCGCTTGGGCTGAAGGAGACCCTCCAGGAGTCAATACACCCCTAGTGAGTGCAGTCGACTATTATGGATCGGGCTGCACGCCGCAGCGGGTTACTATTATGGATTGGGCTGCATGCTGCAACAGGTTACTATTATGGATCGGGCTGCATGCCGCATCGGGTTACTATTATGGGTTGGGCTGCAAACCGCGGCGAGTTATTATTTGGATCGGGCTGCACGCTGCAACGATTATATATGGTACCTATTGGGTGAGAGTGCTGAGTGTGAGCATTGACCTATGAGAGTAGAGTCACGAGTGACTGAGAGGCTTGCCCAAGAGGCTTATTCATCAGTGACATTGTGCCCGAGCGGCTGATATTTTACGAAAATACTATTTTTACTCTTTTTTACACTGACCCTCAGTTGAAAAATGTTGAACAAATGTTTATACGAATTATAAAATGGAAAACTGGAGTTTTTATGAAATATTTGGAATGTAGATTCCTAACTTGAGTTTAATCACTTCTATCGTTGCTTATTATATGGTTTTTACATGATCTTTAAAAATGCTCGTCACTGCACTCAAGTCTTTAGTTATGGTTTTTACTTACTGAGTTGGCGTACTCACGTTACTCCCTACACCTTGTGTGCAGATTCATGTACTGGGGCTTGAGCTACCCAGTTGGAGCATTGTTCGGAGATTGTGAGGTAGTTGCTCGACGTCCACAGCCTACTCTTTCTCCTTCCTACTCCGTCATTTTACTTTACTTCCCAGACTTGTTGTAGTAGATAATTAATATTAGACTATATCACTTCTTAGATGCTCATGACGGTTGACTCCAGATGTTGGGGTTGTGTTTAGACGTTCTAATCATTTTTATTGTTTTGAAATGCTTAAAACTAGAAATTATTATGAAACATAGGATAATTTATGTATTAAATGGGAATCTTATGATATTTTCAGTAAATTTGGCTAGCCTAGTACCACGATAGGCGCCATCACAGTCAATTTAGATTTGGGGTCGTGACAAGTTGGTATTAGAGCCTAGGTTACATAGGACTCACCGGTCATGAGCAGGTTTAGTAAAGTCTTGCGGATCGGTACGGAGACGTCTGTACTTATCTTCGAGAGGCAATAGAACCCTTAGGAATATATCACATTCTGGAATTCTTGTCGTGCGAATCCAATTATTCAGCCAAAAGCGTAACCCTTTGAATTCTTTCCATGTATTCGAGTGCGCACGTGAGCGCTCAGTATTATCTGTGTTTGCATGGCTTGTTATTTCCATGGGTGAGGTGCGAGAGGAAATTTTAGCATGTTGATAATGGGCCAGTCTGGAGGACTTGAGGCCGGATTTTATTCTGTGACTTTAGTGCTGAGATTTAGATTATGTGAGCCATGCATTTGGGACTTATATGTCCGTTTGTGTCCTTATTGGTGGGACTTTATGGCTGGATGGCTATGTGATGAGTGTGATTCAATGGTGAGATCAGTTCATATTGTGAAAAAAAGGATTGGTTGGATATGTAGCAAGAGCTATTGAGTGTTAGACTTCTGTCTTGAGACGGCATATGGCCTCGAGTTGCGAGTATATTGGAGGACCTCTCATGTAGTTTAGTTGTGGAGGGAAGTGGACCTCGCTGTTGTGTTATAAGTGTTTAGTGATGTTTTTGGGCTGACCAATGCCCCATTAGGGTCCATGTATTTGATTAACGGTGTATTCCAACAGTAATTGCACTCCTTCGTTATTGTGTTCATTGATAGCATCCTGGCGTACTCTCGTAGTCAGGGGTAGCATACTCAGCATTTGAGGATGGTATTATAAGGATTTAAGGAAGAGAAGCTCTATGCAAAGTTCTTCAAGTGTGAATTTTTGGCTCAGATCAGTAGCATTATTGGGACACGTGGTGTCCAGTGAGGGTATCCATGTGGTCAGACGAGTGCGGGTAGAGCTTCCAGAAGCTTAAGATTTCTTTGACCACAACTCCAGTGTTAGTTCTGCTATCACCTTCAGGTTCTTATACTGCGTATTGTGATGCCTTGAGGGTAGGCGTTGGTTGTGTTTAGATGCAGAAGGATAAAGTGATTGCGTAATAGCTATGATGTTTGGAAGGGTATAGAGAGAGATTAGTTTGAGGCTAAGCAGGCAGAGCTATCTCCCGCGGGGTGTCCTGAGGTTGTGTGATCCTTAGGTGATTCTGTGGCAAGTCCTCTTTTATTACAAATTGATATATGCTACAATTTGAGTTTAGATCGCTTGTGAAAGTTGGCATGACTATTACAATGGTGAATACGAGATTTGCATACGATGTGGAATATCAGATGGTTTGTGTCATATGAGCTTATGAAGGATTTAGTTGAATTGCATTGCAGTATGGTGACAGCGATAGCATATGGCCATTGTGAGTTATTGTTTGTCTTGGTCGTTTGCTTTGAGCCAAGTGGGGGAGGTTGTTAATGATAAGTTTATTGCCCGATTATGTGGTGTATTGGTTTCAGTTTGAGGTATATTGGCGGATCAGTTATGATCTGCAGAGGTGGAGTCTGAGAATGACTCGAGTGATGGGAATTTTTGATACAGGTTGTAAGGTACTCTATGGGTAGATGGATTTTATTGAATGATTGAGTTGTAGTTGAAAAAGGTGTAGTGTGTGCAGTGTA
The DNA here is from genome assembly GCA_005239505.1 of Nicotiana paniculata. NCBI lineage: Eukaryota > Viridiplantae > Streptophyta > Magnoliopsida > Solanales > Solanaceae > Nicotiana > Nicotiana paniculata. The sequence continues at coordinate 43,574 of ML338378.1, forward strand.
GGACTTTGCTTGTTGCTTCGAATGTGTGGACTACTTCCTAGTATGTTGGTGTGTAAATAGGGTCAGGTCGTTTGATCTTTTTGATCAGTTTAATTGAGATTTGTGTAGGGTGAATGACTCTCGAGAATGTATCTGATGGATTCAAATTTATACGTAACAATTGGGAATTTTCAAGGTGTGCATTTGGCTAGAACTGAGAATTGTGTTAGAGGGTGTTACGACTTGTGGAATTTTTACATTTTCATGGACTCTATATATCAGTATCAGGAAAGTGAAGGTAATGGCTTTAGATTCGCAGGAAGTCTCTTCATGGTAAGTATTTTGAATGTGGTACTTTTGGGGATATTTGAGAGGATATTCAGTGGCTTACGAGCCTTAGACGGTACTGTCTTATGCTTGGTTCACGCGTGGTGAGTCTAGGTTGAGAATTTGGGGATATTTGAGAGGATATTCAGTGGCTTACGACCCTTAGACGGTACAGTCTTATGCTTGGGTCATGCGTGGTGAGTCTAGGTTGAGAATTGTGGTATTATGGCAAGGAGAAGTGCCAATTCGAAGGTAATTCAGAAGGAACTTGGATAAATAGGACAACTTTGTAGTATGTCGGATCGGCATGGTAAGGGATATGATTAGTTCCTCGGGTGTTTATGAGGCAATGAGTTTTTACAGGTGTTTCTTAGCAATGCTCTTGGATTTTTGGTGGCCTGCGTAGCTTGGTTGAGTTAGAAGGATTCAGTCCTGACGGTTTGGTGTTGTATAAATGGGATTCAGATAGTTCCTGATGGGTTCTACCACGGTTAGAGATGTATATTTTCTACTGGCGTGAGGTGCAAGTGATGTATAGTGATTTTGCTTCTAAATGGGATCAAATGGAAAGTTCTTGGCTAGTTGGGTACGTAGTAGCTTGTGGCTCGGAATGGATCAGGAAGTTCTCGTATTTATCATAGGATGGTGTGGTATATGCGATATGTTGTGTAGGGTTGAGATTTGCATGTGTGAGGTCATTGTTCAAATCTGGAAGGAAGGTCATAGTGTCTTAGGCAACATGGAAAATTTCATATGACTAGGTAAATGATATCACTACTTGGTGCGGCTTAATGAGGGTATATATTTCAGAAAGAGCAATGTGTTAGAGTTAAGGGTACTTCATTGGTATCGCGGTGCTCTCTTGTTGGATTGACTGCTGATATTCAAGTTTGCTTGGTGGCACAGAAGAATTATAAGAGTATCCCTCGTGGAATGATTCAGTATTAGAGGTGTGTGATATATTCGAGAAGTGGAGTTGGGATCATATATGGTAATTCGTGCACTTCATGGACTTCGAGACTGAGAGTTCTAATAAACAGATTATTTTATGGTTGTGGACTGTGAGGATGCAAGAAAAGCTAGTCTGATGTTAGTAATTGCCATGATTCAGTTATTGTGAACCTTCAGAGAGTTATCTATATGTTGTGGGTGACCAGAGTTGATTTAGGGTTATTGGTAGGCCCAGTATGAGTGTGTGTCCTGCACCAGGTTGGAATTGTTGACTCCGAATTGCTATTGTTGAGGGATGTACCATTCGATTGTCATTGAGTTTATTCATATTCTGGAGTGATATATGAGTTACCCTTCGGTGTTGCAAGAAGTGGTGATTGTTGGTTATATGCACATATGGTGCGGATTTATTTGGGCTTTATTGCGGGATTGGGGCGTACCGATTTTGTTCTTTCGGGTTCGTGTGGCATGGTATCGTCCGATTCCCCCATAGATATGGCAATGCACCTTGAGTACTTGATGTCGAATTGCACATGGTTATTGATTTTGAGCAAGGTGGCTTGAAGTATTTCATGTGGACCGGCGTTTGGATGGGATCACGCGTTGTAGCGGAGTTATGTAGGGTATGATCCTTGGTGTTAGATTCGTGTGTTTTGATTTGCGATGTGTGCCAGGCTTGTAGCATGGAGTTATGATGGTAATTGTTGATAGCAGGATAGTCCTCTCATATGAATCTTTTCTATGATTTGAGCTTGTGGGATGTTGCTAGTTTCTACGTGTTTCTTTCATCATCGTCAACATATGAAAGTGTTAGAGCGGGGAATTTCTTGATAAGAGGTTATGTACCGGTATTGGGTTGTTTGAGCAGCTATTGTGATTAGGAGTTATCATTATGAGTGTTCGAGTCATGCGGTATATTATGTAATTACATCTTGGGTTACGCATATGGCTTGATACAGCGTGTTCAGACTTATTCAGTTTATAGTTGTGGAATTTTGATCTTGCAAAGTATTTCATAAGTGGGAATTTAGTTCTAAGGTTTATCGGTCAGGTTGAATTGTGAAATTTCAGTTATGTTGTGTTATCAGACCTATATGGGGTTGGGTGACGTGGGATCACCCCAGGCATGTGTGTGGTAAGGTTATTCGGAAATTTTGATGGTTTTTGGGAACAACTATGGTCACGTTCGAGGACGAACGTATGTTTAAGTGGGGGAGAATGTAACGAACCCATCAGTCCTTCCGAGAGTTTTAGCCCTGCTTATCCCGTTTCTGCTTCATTATATGTAGTTCAACTATTTCATGTTGTGTTAGGTTTATTGGTTCGGGTTCGGCGTGATTGTGGAGAGAAATGAGACACTTGGTCTCTTAAGTTGGTTTTTTAGTTGGAAAAGTATACCGGAAGTTGACTTATGGGTAAACGATTTCGGAATTTGGTTTTTATGGTTTGGATAGCTTCGTTAGGTGATTTTGAACTTAGGAGCGTATTCGGAATGTTATTCAGAGGTTCATGGTAGAATTAGGCTTGAATTGGCAAAATTGGATTTTTGGCGATTTTCGGTCGGTAGTGGAAAATTAGCTATCGGGGTTGGAATGAAATTCCGGGAGTTGGAATGGGTTTGTAGTGTCTTTTGTGATGTGTGTGCAAAATTTCAGGTCAATCGGACGTGGTTTGGTTGGTTTCGGCATCGTTGGCGAATTTTGGAAGTTTAGAAATCCTTAGGCTTGAATTAGGGGTTAATTTGATATTTTGATGTTGTTTTGCATGATTCGAAGTCTCGACTAAGTTTGTGTGATGTTATGGGATGTGTTGGTAAGTTTTGGTTGAGGTCCCGAGGGTCTCGGGTGAGTTTCAGGTGGTTTCGGACCATTTCTAGGCCATTTTTAGTTGCTGGTTTTTGGCTTCAGGGGTGTACAGTGCAATAGCATAGATATGGCCGCGTTAGCATAGAGGAAAATTGGAAAAATCCAGCTGCTCTATGCGGTCGCATAAGGCTTCCTGTGATCGCTTAGAGTAAAATTTCTGTTGCATTGTCCTGACCTTGGAAGCTTATAACTCACAATCTAGATGATCCAAAAATGAAAGTTGTAGCCCTTGATGTCTAGTTTTCAGAAAGTTAAACCAATTGTAATTTGGAGTTTTGTACAAAAGGTTATGGACATTATTCTAGAGGCTATCCGTAAGAGTTGGAGAAGGCTGTTGGAAAACTTAGTTCTACGCGATCGCATGGGAAAGGCCGCGATTGCATAGGGTAAAAGAAGGGCTGGTAAATTTTGTTCATCGCGAACGCGAGGCATAGGTCGCGTTCGCATAGAGTGATTTGGGCAGAAGTATTTAAACCCCTCCTTCACGAATTTCAATCAATTTTTCACCATTATTGAGCGGTTTTGAAGAGGGAATCAAAGGGAAACACTTGGAGGTAAGATTTTTGACTTCAATACTCGATTCTATGTTGATTTTTGAGTAATTAAACCTGAAATTGATTTTGAGAAAATGACCTAGGAATGAAATTTTGATGATTTCAATAGCTTCGTATGGTGATTTCGGACCTAGGTGCATGTACGGATTTGGATTTGGAAGTCCGTAGGACAATTCGACGCATTTTAGTGATAGTTGGAAAATAGAAGATTTTTTGAAAGTTTGACCAAGAGTTGAGTTTTTGATATCGAGGTCAGAATCTGATTCTTAAAATTGGAACATATCCATTATGTCATTTATGACTTGTGATTTGAAGTCATTCCGGATTGATTTGATACGTTTCGGCACAAAATATAGAAGTTGGAAGATTTGAAAACTCATAATTCTATTCGATGCGCGATTCATAATTTCATCGTTGTTTGACGTGGTTTGAAGCCTCGACTAAGTTCATATTGTATTTTGGGACATGTTGGTATGATTGGTTAAGATCCCGAGGGCCTCGGGTGGATTTCGTAAGGTTAACGGAATGGATTTCGGACAGGAGTTGCTGGAATTATTTTGCAGCAAGTTGTTTTTGGATAGCAACTAGTGAAATCATAGAGCTGACTTTGGAAGCTTCTACATAGATATATATATAATGAATCTGAACATTATCAAAACAAGTAAGTTGTTTCCCTTTGATTCTAGTTTCCAGAAAGTTAAACCTTTCATCATTTGGACATTTGTGCAGAAAGTTATTATCTATTGAATGAAGGTTGATAAAGCAGTTTCTGTAACGACCCGACCGGTCGTTTTGAGATCTAACGCGTCGTTTGGCGGTTTGGGTACATGAGCAGTATCATTTCAGGTATCATGACTTGTAGGCGTGGTCGGAATTGAATTTCGGGAAGTTCGAAGTCAATTTGGAAAGAAAATTCTCATTTCGGAATCCTTAAGTCGGAAGAATTGGCTAAGATTGGATTTTTGAGTAAACGACCTCGGAATCAGGATTTGAAGGTTCCAACAGGTTCGTATGATGATTTTGGACTTGGGCGTCTGTTCGGAGTGGGTTTTGGATGACCTGGGAGCGTTTCGGTACATATTGTGGAAGTTAGTAATTTGGAAGAAATTTCATAAGTCTGGGTTGAAGTGCATTTCAGTGTTATTGATGTCTGTATGGGATTCAGAGTCTGGGAATAGCTCCGTAGGGTGATTCTGGAGTAAGGAGCGTGATTGGAAGTGAATTCGGAGGTCCGTAGGTCAATTTGGAGTCATTTGGCTAAAGTTAGAAATTTGAAGGTTTTTAAGAAGTCCGACCGGAAGTGGAAATTATGATATCGGGGTCGGATTCCGATTCCGAAAGTTGGAGCAGGTCCGTAATGTTGAATGTGACTTGTGTGCAAAATTTAGGGTCAATAGGACGTGATTTGATAGGTTTCAGCATCGAATGTAGAAATTGGGATTTCTTAGTTTCGTTAGACTCGAATTGGGGTGTGAATCGTGTTTTTACCGTTTTTTGATGTGATTTGAGGTCTCGACTAAGTCCGTGATATGTTTTGAGACTTTTTGGTATGATCGGACGGGGTCCCGAGGGGCTCGGGTGAGTTTCGGGGTGGTTTCGGACCATTTATAGGCCATTTTTAGCTGCTGCTTTTTGGCTACAGCAGTGTACTACGCGATCGCCGGGAATTTATTGTGATCGCGATGAGTAAAAGGAGAGAAAATGGCCCGTGAATCGCGATCGCGGAAGTCCTTTCGCGATCGCGTAAAGGAAAGTTTCTATTGCAGTGACCCGACTTTGGAAGCTTGTATCTTGCAATATATAAGGAATTTGGAGATGATCCAAAAATAAAAATTATATCCCTTTGTGTCTAGTTTTTATAAAATTAAACCATTTGGAATTTGGAGTTGTTTCCAAAAATTTATGATTAATACACTACAGACTGTCTGGCAAGAGTTTGGAAATCGCATTGTGTTGCATAGGGCTGACTTTGGAAGCTTATATATCGTAATATAAAAGGAATTGGGAATTTATCAAAGAAACGAAGTTATATACCTTGTTTTATAGTTTACAAAAAGTCAAATAATTTGCAATTTGGAGTTTTGTACAAAAAGTTATGACCATTATACTAGAGGCTGTCAGGAGAAGCTGGCCATTTGTTCTTCGCGATCGCGAAGCGTTTTCCGCGATCGTGAAGGGAAGATTTTGTGCTGAGAAAAGTCGTGCTCCGCGATCGTGAAGCATTTCCCGCGATAATGATGAGTAAATACCTGGGCAAAAGTTATATATCAAAGTTTCAGCCATTTTTAGCATATTTGGAGCTATGGAGCTCGGATTGAAGCGATTTTTTTGAGGCAATTTTCAACATATGGAATGGGTTAAGTGCTTTCTTCAAAATTTTGAGTTAAATACATGAGTATGTATGTATTAGAACATGGAAGGAAATTAGTGAAAACTTAGGGTTTTGGTAAAAAACCTAGAAATTAATATTTTTGGATTTTAACCACGAATTTGGGCATGAAATTGAAAGAGGATTATATATTTGAGTTCGTAAAGTTATGGGTAATCTTTATCTTCAAAAAAATTCGGAATCCGGGCACGTGGGCCCGAGGGTAATTTTGTCAACTTTCCAAGCAGAGTTGGGAATTTATATAAATTGAATTGTTATAAGTAGTAGAGTATATTTTTATTGGTTTACCCGTTATTTGGATAGTTTTTGGGCGTGGTGCATCAATTTGAGTCGCCGGAAGGGCTTGGAAGCCGGTTATGAATCTTCGGAGCGAGGTAAGTCTCCTTTGTAACCTTGTAAGAGGGAATTGTCGCCATAGGTGAAATAATTAAATACATGCTACTATTTATAGGGGCTACGTACGCACGATGTGATAGGAGTCCGTGCGTAGCTACTACTATGCTTATGTCCGGGTAGTCTAGGAACCAAAAACATGTTTTATTTTCCATACTTGTAACTTTATTGATGAATTTAGAAATGATTAAACCTTATCAAACTTGGTAAATGAGTTTCTGGAAAAGATTTAAATACTATCTTCGCGTCCATTAAAAGAGAATTTTATCACTTCCTTGGGTAATTGTTTTCCTGATAAAATGTGAATTATTGTGTGAATGTGTGTATTTAATATTTCAGAAATGCGGATAATCAATAAAAACATCTAAATAATATCCCCAAAACCAGGAGTCCACAGTCATGAGCAACTAAATGGAACACAGAATCTGACACGCATTCCTTAATACAACAAGTCTAGGGAAAAATGTAAATAGCGACAAAATGAGAAGGAGAAGGGTGGGGATGCGAATGCCGTTCAGCTACCTCACAGTCTCCGACAAATGCTCCACTGAGAATAATCAAATCTCACTTGATCCGGGCACCTGGATCTACACACAAGGTGCAGGGAGTAACGTGAGTACACCAACTCAGTAAGTAACAAATATAAATAAGGACTTGAGTGCAGTGACGAGCTTTTAAAATCATGTAAAATCATAAAATAAATATCAGTGGAAATAAATAAATCAATTCAGGAATCTACGTTCCGAAAATTTCATAGGAACTCCAGTTTTCCCTTTCCAAATCTCATATAAAACATTGGTTCAACATTTATCTTTTAGAGGCTAAAATGTAAAGAAGAGGGAAAATAGTAGTTTCATAACAAATAAGCCCCTCAGGCACAATGTCACTCACAAATAAAGCCTCTCTGACAATCCTCTCAGTCACTCGTGACTCCTCTCTCATCAATTAGCACTCACGCTTAATAGGTACCATATAATAGCCGTTGCGACGTGCAGCCCGATCCATAAATAGTCGATTGTGCTCACTAAGGGTGTACAGACTCCAGAGGGGCTCCTTCAGTCCAAGCGCTATATCGATGCGGCGTTGCAGCCCGATCCAATATCTCGCTACGGCGTGCAGCCCGATCCAATATATATCTCGCTGCGACGTGCAACCCGATCCATATATATATATATATAACACTGCGACGTGTATCCCAGTCCATCAGTATCCTCACAATCCGGCTCTCGGCCTTGCTCAGTCATTACCCTCACAAGCCACTCGGGAAACTCACCACAAATCACGGGGACTCAGCCAAAAATATCTTCCATTTGTTTGAAAACAGGGTGATAAACAGGAATGAACAATGAACAAGTTATGACTCAGATTATATTTTCTATCAAAAGCAGTGTGAAAATAGTAGTAAAACACCCCTGAGGGTCCAAACAGGTCAGCACAAGGCCCCAAACATGGAATACAACCCAAAATATAGTATAAATCTCTAAAATACGGAATGTTGTATGATTTCAAATCAAATACGCAACTTAATAGTCGCTACGAGATGGACCGAGTCACAATCCCTACCGGTGCCCGCCCACATGCCTGTCACCTAGCGTGTGTGTCACCTCATTTATCAAAGAAATACGAAATACCGGTGTTTCATACCCTCAGGTCTGGATCGTTACTTACCTCAAACCGAATGAAAAACTACTTTGCGATGCCTTTGCCCCTCGACTCGGCCTCAACGCGCCCCGAATCTATTCAAAATAGATTCATATCATCAAAATATGCTTAAAGCCCACTTGAAAATAACTAATTTACATCAAAATCCCGAAATTGGCCAAACCCGACCCCCGCGCCCACGTCTCGAATTCCTATAAATACCACAAAAACTAGAATCCTTACGCTCTCACGAGTTCATACATACCAAATACATCAAAATCGGACCTCAAATGGCCCCTCAAATCCCCAATTTATACTCTCCAATTTCAAGCCCAAATATCCCAAATTTATCCACTAAAGCATGATTAAACAATGGAATAATCGTCATGAACACAAGATACAAGGTCCAAGTAGCTTACCTCACTGAATACACTTCATTCCCCTTGAAATCCCAGCTCTAAGCTCCAAAATCCGTCAAAAATGGTGAAGAAATGAGTGAAAATTAGCGACAGCAACCTTATATAGGTTCTGCCCGGCACTCTCGCACCTGCGACCCCGTGCAACGCACCTGCGGCACCGCACCTGCGGCACCGCACCTGCGAAAAAACCCTCGCAGGTGCGGATTCTCACTTAAAACAAATATCTGCATTTGCGATCTTCTACACGCACTTGTGGGCCCGCAGGTGCGATCCAATCTCCGCATCTGCGCTAGCAGGCCAAGGTCCCTACTTCCGCATCTACGCAAGGTGTTCCGCACCTGCGCCTTCGCACCTGCGGCTTCCCGACCGCAGGTGCGGCCACACCAGAAGGCCTGCACCAGCAGCCAATTTGCTGCATTTCCAACTCCCAACCTTCCGAAATCAATCCCGAGCTCCTTGGGACCCCAACCAAAAGTACCAACAAGTCATATATCAATATACCAACTTAGTCTAACCCTCGGAACACTCAAAAAACATCAAAACAACAAATCAAATCCTAAATTCAAGCCTAAGGATTTCTAAACTTCCGAAATTCGCCAACGACGCCGAAACCACACAAACCACGTCTGAATGACCTAAAAGTTTGCACACAGGTCCCAAATGACACTACGAACCCGCTCCAACTTCCGAAATTCCATTCCGACCCTGATAGCTAATTTTCCACTACCGACCGGAAATCGCCAAAAATGTAATTTTGCCAATTCAAGCCTAATTCTACTCCGGACCTCCGAATGACATTCCAAACACACTCCTAAGTCTCAATTCACCTAATGAAGCTATCCGAGCCACAAAAACCACATTCCAAGATCATTTACCTATAAGGCAACTTTCGGTTGACTTTTCCAACTAAATCACCAACTTAAGAGATTAAGTGTCTCATTTCTCTCCACAACCACTCCGAACCCGAACCAATCACTCAATGCAACAAAAAATAGCTTAACCATACAATAATGAAGTGGAAATGGGGAAAACATGGCTAAACTCTTGGAATGACCGGTTGGGTCATTACACTGGCCTTCTTAGGTTTTGTCTGATTGGTCATGCTCATGTTAGCCTCAATGTCATGTCCTTTCCTTGTTATGAGTTCATATTCATGCCTTGGATTTCTGGGACCTTTTGTAGAAACTTCTTACTCAAAGTCTGCTTTAATGAATCTCTTCTTTCTGGATCCTTTATGTATAACCTATTGTTTCATGCAAACTGATCCTTGACTCTCTCATGTTATAGCATTGTCTTAATCTCTAGCCAAGAATGTTTGTCTGCAATTTCTAACTCTGATAATTGTGTTCCCTGACTGGGAAATCCTGCACCCTTTAGCATTGCTTCTTGGATAAATACCAACGTGTAGTTCTCTCTCATGTGTAGTCGACTGAAATGACTCCTAATGTCTGCCTGACCTGTTAGCCTATAGTTGACATGTTCTTTTGCCTACTATGAGTTCTTTAGAATCTTTGTACTATAGTTAATGTTCATCAGGTTAGGTTTCGTGATCAACCAAGTATGCTTGCCAAATTGTGCCCACTAGCATGTTGTTATGATGTTTGCAACCACATTCTCATTAGGTTTTCATATTAAAACCTTCATATCAAGATTGTACTCTACCTGCTTCTTGTTCATGATTTTGTTAGACTACCACCTAAAGGTCCTTAGGTTGTTTATGGATTATGCTTTACTGAAATGATTTATTGTCCTATGATGGTCAATCTTGTCACTATCAAACTCTGTTTCTAGAATTACAAAGCATAAGCTTGCCTTATATGTGTCTTGTGTGCCTTTCCATTTAGCATGATCTTGTTTATGTGTCTTAGCTAGAGCTGTTAATGGCTACAGCTCTAAGAACGAAAGGATTAAGTTATTCTATGAGTATTGTGTCACCTGCATAGCTAAATTTAGTATCCATGTAGGTAAGTAAGTTATTCATTGATACTGGAGATATGACATGGTTTGTTGGACCTGGGCATTGGATTCAGGTGCACTCTAGTTATCTTGTGATCATGTAGTTTGGGCCTGCTGTTTGTCCGGAGAGTAAAACTATTGAAGGCCTGGGATAATCAAAGGTTACTTTTATATTGGGACTGTAATTGCTTTGGTGGGCTTGTATTCATTTCAGCCTGTTTTTTGTCATCTTCAAGACTGTATTATTTCATTATTGGGCCTGTAATAACGAACAACTGGGTATTAGTGAAAAGGGAGAACTGGGATACTTTATCTTTTGCATGAACGAGTAGAGATCATGCCTATAGGATCTTAATAGCTTGTTTAATCCTCATTCTCTAGAATATGCTCACAATGTTATTACTTGAATGGCTAGAGAGCATGCCTATTGGCTCAAAACTGGACTTCTTGCACTTAGATATCATGCCTATAGGAACTCAAACACTTCACCTACTCAACCTATCTAATGCCCGCATACTATCAAAAACATGTTTGTAAGAACCTAAGTGTTTACTTGTTCGCATGTTTAATTCTATTCACTATTAGATAACATGCCTATAAGATACAACAATGCAATACCTTTACTTATATAGATACCATGACTATAAGGTCTTAACTAATTAATCAATTGCTTCATTTTGCTTGGTACTGCTTCATTTAGAGATCATGCCTATAATGTACTATCACCTGCCTGATGCATATTTATAAAATCAACATTAGTAATTCAGAATTATGGGATTGTTTTCACAACCTTATTACGCAAACAATTAGATATCATATCTATAGGACTTGCAACACTCTAATTTGCCTATACGTTAGTCCATAAATTACAACACTGCCTATATAAAACTGGAATCCAGAATCACATAAAAATAATGCCTATAAGACTTAACGATTCCAACATGTCTTAATGTCGTCTACTTCTTAACTAGAAATCTGTTTGCGTGCCCTTTTATTGCAATTATATGCAGTCCTATCTATTTTGCATGTCGCCTATTTTTATCATTTTGAGAAACCTAAGTAAAGTCTAGAACCACGTTATAGTAGGTCCAAAGCCTCCTGGACCATAGACATGGGACGAGTAGTGCATGCATAGGGTACGACTTAGAATTGAATTAGAATGCTTTTAAGTAAACAATTTAAACAGAGTAATCGGTTAGCAGGAGATGATAATCTGTGCCCGCTGAATAATATGAGCAACCTCTACTTTAAGGGAGTTACAAAATATTACTTATGTTGCGCGGGGTGATCCTTTAGGCTAAAAAACTTAGGACCCACCCCCTCTTTTTTCATTTATGTTCTTTTTATTTATATTCAGTCGTTTAATATAGACCAATGTAGTTGTATCCTTGTAGTCATTAAGACTTGTACCGATTCTCATATGTTTTAATAAGATTCTACAACTTCTGAATTTCCCTTTCTGTTTATTTGATCACATAACCTAATTATATTAATTCACATAGTCTAAAGTTCGGCCAGGAGCCACAGTTGTTTACCTCGAAGAGTACCTAACACCTTCTCTTTGATGTAATTTAAGACCTTACCCAATCATTGGTGGCGTTGACTAGTCAAACAAAGTTATTTGTAACTAGGTGCCCTAACACACCTTAAATATTGTTAGGTGGCGACTTTTCTCTTTTAATACCTCCTTTTAAAAGAGTTGTCATATGTTGAAGTCCGCTTTCGCGAGAAAATGGGGCGCGACACTTGTAGGGAGACTTATGTATGCATAGGTCTGCACTAGACCTGATATTTGTTTTGTGGTAGGAATGCTTGGGAGATATCAAAATAACCCTGGTCTTGACCATTGGAAAGCTGGTAAAAGGGTTTAGAGGTATTTGCAAGGAACCAAGGATTTTAAGCTCATATAAAAATGCTCTAACTCATTGGAGGTGATTGGATATTCAGACTCTGATTTGGGTGGATGCAAAGACACTGGTAAATCCACTTCAGGATAAATTTTTGTCACGATCCAAAATCTAACTAGCCGTGATGGCACCTAACCTCACCCGCTAGGTAAGCCAAATAACAACAATCCGATTCACTTAATATTTAAATGACTCTAATACACTCCCCAATGACTGGTAATACAAATCATGAGCTTCTAAGATTAGAATTTACAAAGGTGGTGTGAAATAAAAATACATCATTTGTTTGAAATATATATATGAACAGATTAATAATTCTGGGGCTATCAAGAACAAGAGGCAGTTATGACCGGATCGCAGTTACATCTTCCATGCCAGCTCCCGCCATACACATCAACATCAGCATCGGAAATTTGCACGCAAGGTGAAAAAGTGTAGTATTATGAGTACAACCAACCCCATGTACTCAATAAGTAACTATCCTAATCTCAGGTTGAAAGTAGTGACGAGCTGGGACAAGGGTCAAAGTCTAACTCCAATAACTAATAACATCTCATAACAATATAATTTAAAGCAACACAAGTAACAACTCAATAATAAAATGCTCAGCTCTTATAACATCTCTTAATTGTTCTTCCAACATTCGATTTACTAGGCGTTGGTAAGTTGCACCAGCATTTTTTAGTCCGAACGGCATTACATTATAAAAATAGGTGTCGTACTTAGTGATAAACGAAGTCTTTTCCTGATCCTCCAGGTTCATTTGTATTTGATTGTACCCAGAGTAGGCGTCGATAAAATTGATAACCTCATGGCCGGCTGTGGCATCGATCATATGATCAATATTCGGCAAAGGAAAATAGTCCTCAGGGCATGCTTTGTTTAGGTCCTTATAGTCTGCGCACATCCTAAGTTTAGTGCCCTTTTTAGGGACTACGACTACATTTGCTAACCACTCAGGATACTTTACATCCTAAATGGACCCTATTTTGAGAAGTTTGGTTACCTCGTCCTTGATGAATGCGTGTTTAACCTCGGACTGGGGCCTTCTCTTTTGCTTTACTGGACGGAACTTCGGGTCCAAGCTCAATCGATGGGTAGTGATATCCGGCAGGATCCCTGTCATATCAAGGCGGACCAAGCAAAGCAATCCATATTATCTATAAGGAATTTAATGAGTTTTTCCCTGAGCTCGAGAGTTAACCCCGTGCCCAGGTATACCTTTCGCTTGGGCAGGTACTCGATCAGTATGACCTACTCCAGCTCTTCGACCGTTGATTTTGTGGCATCTGAGTCATCGGGGATTATCAAAGATAGGGGGATCCAATGTTCGTCATCCTTTTCCGCCCCCTGATCCTCCGATTGGGTCGAGGCCGGTAGCTGTGGTTGCTATTTGGCCTCCTGCTTTCCTTTTGACTCTGATCCCTTTGTTGATGAAGGCGCCGATATCGGTATTACTTCATTGACCGCGGACATCTCTTTGGCAGCATGTTGTTCCCCATACATCATTTTTACTCCATCTGGTGTTGGGAATTTTAGAACTTGGTGAAGGTTTGAGGGGACCGCCCTTATGTTATGAATCCAGGGTCTTCTGAGCAGGGCGTTGTATCTCATATCGCCTTCGATCACATTGGGACTTTTTTTCTTGGATGATCCCAGCTACGTTTACTGTAAAGATGATTTCTCTCTTAGAAGTTTCACTTGCCATGTTGAAACCATTGAGAACTCGAGTTGAGGGCACAATCTAATCCTGCAGGCCGAGTTTCTCCACGACCCTCGATCGAATAATGTTGATCGAGCTTCCTGGATCAATTAAAACACGTTTAACCTGAATTTTATTCATAAGAATAGAGATTACCAGTGCATCATTGTGGGGTTGTGAGATCTCTTCTGATTCCTCGTCATTGAAAGACAAGGTCCCTTCTGGAACATAGCCTCGAGTTCGCTTTTCCCTAGTGATCGACACGATAGTGCGCTTGAACACGGGTTCCTGCGGAATATCGACCCCACCAACGATCATGTGAATCACGTGTTGTGGTTCTTCCTATTCGTTATTCCTATTTGAATACCTGTCTCTAAAGTGATTCTTGGCTCAGTCGCTCAAGAATTCTCGAAGGCAGCCCTCGTTGAACAAGCGAGCTACCTCCTCCTTTAGTTGTCTGCAGCCTTCATTTTGTGACCATGGGTTCCACGGTATTTGCATATCTGATTTGGGTTCCTATGAGCCGGATCGGTCTGCAGAGGTTGAGGCCATCTGGTATCTTTGATCCATCCAATGGCCGATACAATAGCTGATGCGGACGCTGAAGTTGTATTCTGATAGTCGTGGTGCTTCTGTGGGCTCGGCATGTTTATTGAAACCACTCTTACTCATGAGCCCTCGGGAGATCTATCCTCGATTTTTCCTTCGATCACTTCGAACGGGATTGCGTATAGGGTAGCCGCTCCTACGATCTCTATTATATGGTTGATACCGATCTCTGTTCGATGGGAGTTCTCTGTCGATGTCCCTTTGAATTCTGCCGACGGGCCTGTTTGGATAGAAGAAGCCGGAAGGAGTTCCCAACTGATCATCCTCGACCCTGATTTTTGACTAGTACCGATTATGCACATCGTCCCTGGTCACAGCTGGATACTCAATTAAATTTTGCTTTAGCTGCTGTGAGGCTACCGAACTTCATACATTCAAACCTTTGGTAAAAGCTTGGACATCCCAATCATCTGCGACTAGTGGTAGGTCTATGCCTTCCATATGGAACCGAGATACAAATTCCCTTAACATTTTGTTGTCCTTTTGCTTCACTTTGAAGAGGTCCGACTTCTTAATCGCGACCTTTATTGCTCTGGCGTGAGATTTGATGAAGGAATCTACAAGCATGGCAAAGGAGTCATTGGAATTGGGTGGAAAATTGTGGTACCATGTCATCTCTCCCTTCGATAAAGTTTCTCCAAACTTCTTCAGCAGAACGAACTCAATCTCGTCATCCTCTAAGTCATTCCCCTTTATCGCGCATGTATAGGAAGTGACATGCTTATTAGGGTCGGTGGTCCCATTATACTTGGGAATATCTGGCATGCAAATTTTCTTCGGGATGAGCTTTGGATCTGCATGTGGGAGAAAAGGCTTCTGCACTAACTTCTTCGAATCCAAACCCTTCAGAGTCGGTGGTTCCCCTGGTATTTGGTCAACTCGGAAGTTGTATGTTTTTACCTTTTTGTCATTAGCCTCGATCTTCTTTTATCCTGATTCGATTCGCTTTGTGAGCTCCTCGATCACTTTCATGGTGGTGGGGTCAGTCCCCCATTTGTTGGCGTTCAATCTCTTCGGTACTGGTTCGACCCTGTGAACAACTTCAAGTGAGGGCTCAGGTTCAACTCTACTCGGAGCCCGGTTCTAGTTTTGTAGTTGCGCTATGGCTGCCAGTTGAGCTTGCAACATTTCAAATATCAATCTAAGGCTAACTCCGCCATCTTCGCTGCGCTGTGCATCTTGACCGGTTGGTCGAGCTTTTCTGCGGACGCTATTTTCGGGGTCAACGCCTAAATTGGCATTTAGGGCGACGTGGGAGATGACGTCGATAAGGTCTTCAAATGGTACTCCCTCGACGCCAACCTGAGGTACTTCGATCCCTAGGGCGACTACATTGTCGTTTTCCCTATGGAAACCGAGGTTGTTGTCAGCGTGTGTGGGTACTTCTTGTGAGTTCGACATGTTGATCCTGGAATCAAAAACACTTACGAGAACAAGCGTAAAGCAGTGTGTGTTATCGGAATTAGTATTAAGCAACCACTTTTATCCTTAGCCCCATGGTGGGTGCCAAGCTGTTTACTCTTAAAATCAGATAACAATTAAACTTATAAGTGGTTTTAAGGACATGTGATTTCACCTAACACCAATTGATAACTGCGATAATTAACAATATAAGTTAACAATAAAGTAAGGCAAACCAGTATTGAGATGCAATTCAGCCCTCGAGTTTGACACTCTCGAACTGATTGAGAAAGCTGATGAACAAGAGAGTTTCAGAGAGAAAGAGTGTTATATTGCGTTGACACGCGAGAATAAGATGATTTACATATGATTAGAACCCCTCTTTATATAGTAGAGGAATTCTACTTATGGTACAACTCTAATTACAGAAGGAAATCTCATGATTAGCTAAATAACCATTCTTGATTTGATCCGTTCCGAGATTTCCGCCATGATCCTCGACCAGTCACGGATATCTTGCATATCTGTTATTATGCTATCTTCGGTCTTGCTCGATGTCTATCTTATTTGGTCTCGATCACTACTGGTCTCGATCTCGACAGGAACCTCGAATCCCGAACTTGGTATCTTACCCTCATACCTCGGCCTGATCTTCGGTCCATCACCCTGGTCTCGATTAATCAGTAAAATCGGGTGGGTTCGGTTTTAACCTTATACAGTAAACAAACTTAATAAGTAAATAATAAATTCAACCGACTATTTATACAAATAAATCTTTTTTATTTATTGGACTGAGGAATAACGAAGGAGGAATAAATAAAAGATGAAGTTTTTCTTTTGGTGAAAAGAAAGATGGAGTCATTCCCAAGATTTGATTCCTTTTAGTAACCACACAGAAAGTGGCTTTTTTTTTTCAGGAACAAAAAAGGGTCAAATAAAGGCAGCACAATTTCTTTTACAGAGTGGGTTTTATATTTAATGTTACATCTAATTAATATTTTAATAACAGCCACTACCATTAATTTGTAATCTTTTTTAATGTAATCCTACTTTGTTGAGTTTGTGCTTTTCTCTCTACCAATGTACAATGTCTTTTTGAGTAATGACAAACGCAGTTAGTGTAACAAAATCACGTGCTTATCATAAAAGCAAGCCCAACAAGAATATAAAAATTAGAAGAATATTTTGGTAAAAGGCTAGAACATATATATTTACCCGTAAAATGATACAGTGAAATTTGTAACGTGTTTTATAGATATGTGAATTAATTTGATCCAAAAATATGAAATAGATAAAAATAAAATCAAGATTATGAAAATAACTCGAAAGAAAATACAAGCCTGGCTTTATGGTGAGCCTCTCCGGAAGCGGTAATAGAAACAATATTAAAAACGAAAGAAAGCAAGTAATTTTATAAAATGAGAGCAAATTATAGCCTTTGAGTACAAATGATTTTTCGTGTCTTACAATGGATACAATTTATAGCTTTATTTAAGGATACATGATCCCCAAATCAAGTTCCTCTTGGATGAAAATAAAATCGTCATTGATGGCTGCATAACAGTTGGCTATTAATATGGAGATTTTTTGTAATAACTGCTCATTGAATGTTGTCTTTCCCAACCGATATCTTTCTTTCAAATCTTTGTCATCGGTTCCGATGCCTTCGAAATTCACCCAACGTCGGGCACATATTTGTATCCAATGTCAACTATTTGCTGACTCAAATCTTACTTGTCTTCAATTTCACGTGTCATCTCATTCGCCCAGCGATGGCTAACCAATTTTACCTAATACAATGTATCGTTTCTCTTTGTGCACAGTGTTTGACTGTTTTCTATGACGGGTTATTTACATTCTTTGAAAGGTTATTACTTACGAAATTAAGTTTTATGCATTTGACATTAAAAAAATATTTTTACAATAAAATCATTCATAAAATTATTGTAAATCTATTAGATAAGCATTAATGAAAATTTTGTAAAAATGATAGAAAGAAGGAGTTTTGAGATTCTTAATTTCGTTATGGAATTTAGAAATGCGTGATTAAGGTAAGTATGATGTGAGAAGGTACGTAACCCTTTTAGCAGTAGCATGGTGAAATACTAACATTAACTTGTATATCGTGACACGGTAAAAATATTTAATTTTACTATTAATGTATTTTAACCTATTTTAGTGGAAACTTGTTATTTTTCAAGTTACTGATTCTATATTTTATGGACGGTTATAAGTAATTATTGTACCTTTTAGTTAATCCGATAATATAAAAATATTTTTACACTGTGTGTATATAAAAATTTACTCGACTAGAATTATTTGAATGTATGAGTACTTTGTAAATCAAGAACAAAAATGCAGGAACTTCTCTTAGTAAAAGTCAACGTTTCATGTATATTTCAACATACATTTTTTAACAATGTAATTTTGATACTGTTCACGTGAAGCACTTTTCTTCTAAGTTCTGCTTTTTCTCTAATAATTCATCCATTTTTCATCCAAATAAACAAAAAGAACAGAAATCTATGGCTTTTTCAATATCCTGTTCATTTCTTTTTCTTTTTCATTTGCCTCATTAGAAGATGCTGCAACTTTAATTAGTCTTCTCCATTTTGCTTTAGAACAACTTTTCAATTATTCATTTAAAAAGTGCTCCATTTTGCTTACATTAACTGCTAAATTAAGAATTTGAGTCTGTAAAACAAGGACTAATTATCTACAATCCGATATGGTATTTCAATTCTGCATTATATTGCAGGAAAAAAAAGGGACTTGGTGAATTAAGAAATGGCAGCTGATATGAGTGAGAAGTTGTTGAGTGATAAGGAAGTGAAGCTCAAGGACAAATTATGGGAGGAGACGAAGAAAATGTGGGTGATTGCTGCTCCGGCCATGTTTACAAAATTTTCGACGTTTGGAGTAACTGTTATTAGCCACTCCTTTGTTGGTCATATTGGATCTAATGAACTTGCTGCTTATGCTTTAGTCAGTACTGTCCTCCTCAGATTTGGCAATGGCATTCTGGTACTTGTTCTATATCTTTCCACCTTCTCTAACATTTCTATTGGCCATTACATGGAAATGTATTTAACAATAATCATGATATTTATAGAATTTTTGTACTTGTAGATGGGAATGGCAAGTGGATTAGAAACTCTATGTGGACAATCCTATGGTGCTAAACAATATCATATGCTTGGATTATATCTCCAAAGATGTTGGATTGTCTTGACAGTAACCACAACTCTTCTTTTACCACTCTACATCTTCACCACGCCGATCCTAAGAGCTTTAGGACAGAAAGAAGAGATAGCTAAAGAGGCCGGACTCATTTCTTTATGGTTAATACCGGTAACTTATTCTTTTGTTGCATCGTATACATGCCAAATGTTCTTACAAGCACAGAGTAAGAATAAGATTATTACATACTTGGCAGCTTGTACCTTAGCGATCCATATTTCCCTCTCCTGGCTTTTAACCATGAAGTTTAAGTTTGGAATTACCGGTGCTATGATATCTACAATTTTGGCATACTGGCTACCTAATGTTGGTCAGCTAATGTTTGTAATATGTGGAGGATGTAAAGAAACTTGGAAAGGTTTTTCATATTTGGCTTTTAAGGATCTTTGGCCAGTAGTCAAGCTTTCTTTGTCTTCGGGTGCCATGCTTTGGTGAGACTCATTCGATTACTTCATACGCGCTCTAAATTAAACCTGAAAAGTTTGAACTTTTTGAGTGTATAATTGGCTTTTTTTGGCAGCCTTGAATTCTGGTACAACAGTATACTAGTTCTTCTTACAGGAAACTTGAAAAATGCTATGGTTCAGATTGATGCTCTTTCTATATGGTAATCTTCTTGTACTCTTTTTCTCATTTTATTTAGACCAATTCTGTCACCTATTGATCAAGGTTTTGCATCTCTTTTGCAGCCTTAACATCAATGGTTGGGAAATGATGATATCTCTTGGTTTCTTAGCTGCAGCATGGTAATGTAATCATAGTTATTCTCTTAACTTTTATTTGGATTCTTCTTTATTGAGTGTTTCTCTAATTTCATGATCACAAACTTCAAGTGTGCGAGTGTCAAATGAGCTGGGAAGAGGGAGCGCAAAAGCAGCAAGATTTTCAATCTTGATCACAGCAACAACATCACTTGTTATTGGTTTCATTCTATTTCTGTTCTTTCTCTTCTTTCGTGGACGTCTAGCTTACTTATTCACGGACAGTCAAGACGTGGCTAAAGAAGTCGAACAATTATCTCCTCTATTAGCATTTTCCATACTAATGAACAGTGTTCAACCAGTTGTTTCTGGTGAGTGTTCATTTCTTTGATTCAAATTCTAATCTTATGAAAAGCATTTTCAAGATTTGTACAAACATTTTAAGATTTCTTTGATAAAGGTGTTGCTGTTGGAGCCGGATGGCAAAGTATTGTAGCCTATGTTAACATAGGCTGCTATTATTTGGTTGGAATTCCAGTTGGAGTTGTGCTTGGTTATGTTTTCAAACTGCAAGTTAAAGTGAGTTCAACCATTTCTTTTTCTTCTTTCTTTGTAGAAAAAGTCTTTTTTTTTTTTTTGGTTAATGATTTATCCTTTTGGAAAATGTCATAGGGTGTTTGGGTTGGAATGATTTTTGGTACAGTGGTCCAGACTATTGTACTACTTATAATCACTTTGAAAACTGATTGGGACAAACAGGTACTATATTTATCATCTTCATTTTATTTTGAGCTGTGGATTTATTGCCTTTGAACAACAACACAGTAAATTCTCATAAGTGGGATTTGGGGAGGATAGTTTGTATGCAGACGTTACCCCTACCCTGGAGAGTAAAGAGGTTGTTTCTGATAGACCCTCGGCTCAAGAAGACGAAAAGAGACAATATATCAGTACCATCAACAGAAACCATAGGAATAATAGCAATATCATAAGAACCAGAAAATAGATTGAAAAACAATAACGATAACCAGTGAAAAAGGCCATGTTTGAAAAACGGAAGAATAGTGTGTAGCAGCCTAAGACAAAATTTTTATCAGACTAGCCTCACACCGGTACGAAGTAGAATGAATACCTTTAAACAATATATAATATTAATAAAGCAATTTCTCACCGATTATTAAAATATTTGTCTGCAGGTTTTACTTGCTCAGCAAAGAGTGAAGAGGTGGCTTGTAGAAGCAGAAACTAATGCTGATTCACAAACTGCTTGAAGTTGAAAAATTCCTCTGCTTTTTTAATCATGTAATTTCATTGGATTACAATAATAAGATGAACCTTTAGAGAGATGTAAATCAGTAACTTGAATTTTAGTAGTATGAGAGGATATTGGAAACAACAGCAACTCTTAAATCTTAATTTGCTATGACTAAATACTGTGTCACTTTGATAGTCGTCGCATCTATTATCTATGTTGCTTAGACTCGGGCACGGATAGTCGATTGGGGTGCGAATATGGAATCCTTCATAATCTAAATTTTAAGATTCTGGATCCAAGTACGAATATGGATGCAGAAATTCGGCTAAAAATATTTAAAATTCTAAAAATAAATCCATAAAAATATTTAAAGTTATGAGAAATATTATGTGGAAAACTCATAGGTAATGTAGTGCAGCCAATAATTCAATTTTTCATTTAAAGAAATTTTCACCTTGTAGGTACTAGTTAGCGACAACTAAAATTTAATCTTTCATTTTTGGTCCAAGTTATTCATGGATTGTGATCAAAATACTCGATCTTGAATGACCACACTCAATATGAATAACGATTAGAATAAATAGCCCGCGCAACATAATTTATTTTGAAGTGAATTACCAAAAATGACCGTCTTCTTCATTAGTCATCAAAATAATAATATTTAGATGTAGCAATCAATGAATGAAAATTTACATTTCCAACTCTCTTTGTCACTAGAAACCTTGTAAAGTAGATATTGCAAGAGTTCGGTGAGATGAACATTGTATTTTGTATACATGACTATCAGTCAGCTACAACATAACTCTCAATTTCACTTGTTTTGCTCTTTTGGATCTTTTGAAACTATATGTATAAATTATAATTAATACTCGGCCATTTCAATTTGTGACACTATTATTTTTGAGAGTAAAATAACTTTTTCTAAAAAATTGTGATTTATCATAATTATTTAATTAAAAAATGTAATGTATAGTAATCAAAGGCGGAGCGAGGATATGAGTTCTGAATTTTAGAAAGACAGACTTCAAGTGTTAGTGATTGGATTTTAAATTTAATATTTATACATATTTAATAAATTCTAAATATCAAATAACAGTTTGAACAAAAGCTGTTGGATTCAAAGCTTGTGACTCCGCCCCTGATGTTAGTTGTAATTAAAATATTTAACCATACCTTTTCATCATTCTTTGAATAGAGGGAGTATTTTTAACTTTTTAAAGAATATTTATTTATGTTCTTCATTAGGTCGAAAAGGCTAGTGTATTTATGTATACGTTTTTCATAAGAAAATCTTTTTCACATTTATAAACAACTTTTTTCACGTTAAATTGGTCTGCGTTTACCCCATTAAGCAACAAGAATTTGACAAAATTATAAAAATAAAAAGGTATATTGAGTGGAGAATAAAGCAGTTTCAAGTGTGCTGGAAAGTTGCTCCATTTTATCAAATTCGACAGTCAGAAATCGAACTGTAAGTTTTCCCTCTTCGTTCCTTTCTGGACACAGAAATCACTAATGTCTTTCCCCAATGATTGTGTCTACCTGTTATTCATTACGGAACCAGTTGCCAATTGGGGAATTCAGAGTTTAGACGACGTGTTTCTGAGCTGGGCGTGGTTTCTGAAATGCATATCTAATTCTATCAACATTTCTATTTTTTCGCACATATATATAGAGTCTTGACCCTAGGCACTGGACCCATGGTTGGCTCCGCTATTGACGGAACCCTCAATTTTGTGTAAATTATCTGTAAAAGGGATTTAAGTTGGACGTTTGCTAATTACTCGCACAGCTCAGCCTATTCCAAATAAGTCGCAGCATTTTGGCCTTATTTTGACCTTGCCTTTGCTCTGTTTGATAAAGTGTGTGAATGGGAAGCTGCAGTTAGCAATTTTGTTACTCCCTGCCTCCCTATATTCCATTTTATGTGGGACTATTTCCAAATTAGTATGTTTCAAGACTTTTCTCTATTTGGAAACAATTTAACATCAAAATTTTCATTTTATCCTTAATAGCATGCTTGTCATAGAAATGTTGTAGCATATCTAAAATCACAAGTTTCAAAAGTATATCTTCTTTGTTAAACTGCGTGTCTCGTCAAATACTACCATAAAAATTGAAACGGAGGGACTCTCTCTCTCTCTCTCTCTATATATATATATATATATATATATATATATATATCGCCAAGCTTGGCAACACTTTTGAGCTTAGCAGCCACAGATTTCATTTTACTTCTGAAGTTAATCGAAGCAAAAAGGATATAATCTGTCCTAGTGGCAGAATAACCTATTGGGGCTAACTTCATCACTTCGCTGGAGAATTTTGCATTTGTTACCTGTTAACATTGTGTGGATATAGCAAGAAAGAATACATATTTCGTTTACAAATTACAGTTCTTTAATAGCAATGTTTCTCTAACCATTTTTAGTTGCAGCGAGCATACATCCTGCAAAAGAGCATGCAGATGCGACAAAAGCTTCTTTTTAGATCCAGTCCAGCTATATGCCCTCATGGTGTGTGGGATGTTGCCCCTGTTTATCTGAAGCATCACGTTGATATAATCAAACGCAAGATGCTACATACATCAATTAAGCCTATATTGCAAAGTAGAGCTAAAAGATGTGGTTTTTTAGTTAATTGTCTTTTTGGAACCATTGACTACTCGAGTAATGAGCAGCAGACATTTCATATAAATGGTGAGGAGATCTCTTATGATTTATACAATGCATCCATTTGTGAGTTGTGTAGTGAAGGTGACGTTGATAAGGCAATGGGGTTGCTTTCCCAGATGGAGGCTATGGGGTTTCATGCAAATTATTTGTCTTATACCAGTTTGATCGCTGCTCTTGGAAGTGTTGGCAGGACCTTGGAAGCTGATGCAATCTTTCATGAAATGTTATCTTCTGGTCGCAGGCCAGGGGTAAAGGTGTTCAATGCGTTACTCAGGAGCTTCTTGCGAAAAGGCCTCTTAAGGCTAGCAGATAAGGTCTTGATGTTACTTGAAGATTTGGATGTTGAGAGAAACCAAGAAACTTATGAGATCTTGCTTGAGTATTATGTCAATGCTGGGCGCTTGGAGGATACTTGGTTGATTGTCTCCAAAATGAGGAGAGAAAGTTATCGTTTAAATTCTTTTGTGTATAGTAAAATAATTGAACTGTACAGGGACAATGGGATGTGGAAAAAAGCACTAGGCATTGTGGAAGAGATCCGTGAGATGGGGTTACGATTGGATAAACGTCTCTTTAATAGCATCATTGATACTTTTGGTAAGTATGGTGAGTTGGGAGAGGCCTTAGAAGTGTTTGAAAAAATGCGCCGAGATGGCATAAAGCCTGATTTTAGAACATGGAATTCTTTGATCCGGTGGCATTGCAAGTTTGGGCATCTTGATGCTGCTATAGATTTGTTCGATGAGATGCAAGAACAAGGACTATACCCTGATCCAAAGATCTTCATTATCATTATTACCCATTTAGTGGAGCAGGGTAGGTGGGATGTTATCAATAAAATTCTCAAGAATATGCAAGGGAGAGGACATCACAAGAGTGGGGCTATTTACGCTGTCTTGGTTGATATTTATGGCCAGCAGGGTAGATTTCAGGATGCAGAGTATTGCTTAAATGCTCTGAAATTGGAAGGTCTTCAGCTTTCACCTAGCATCTTTTGCGTCCTGGCCCATGCCTACGCTCAGCAGGTGAGGTGTTGTGCTGTTCCTTCTTGAAGGAGAATGATTTGCTTTTATCTTTTACAATAGAAAGGTGTAGACTAAATTTGTTTATATATCTAAACATAAAATAGTTAATGATTATCTGAAATATGTGCACTAGCTGAGTAGGTCGTAGCAACCTCAATTATGTTTCTTCTTTTCCATTTTTGGGCGGGGGTTGGAGGAGGGTGCCTAAGGGCCCTTGGGACTTAGTGTGCAGATAGATTGAAAGTTGGAGATTTAGTGCGCAGGTAAGTAGTCCTCTGATTGAAAGTCCATCTCTCAGGATTGGCATGTGCATGTCTTACATGTTCCTAGTGACGAGCTTAAAACACACACCTAATATATGCTCGCTAGTCGAAGATAGTATAGAAAATGTCGTATCCACAGGATTGGAGTTAAACAGTGTTTTCGTAGTTTACAGCTTTATTGCTATTCAAGATGATCAACAATTTAGATTTGTGTGAATTAAAACTAACATTAACTAAAAGTCTAACAACTGACTAATGACAATTGCAACAAGAGTAAGCAAGAAGATATCAAGAGGAGAAAATAGGGGTTGAGTGGATAGGTGTAAGATACGTGTTTCGAAATTAACTCTAGTTACTTTACTTCTATGGTTCAAGTGAGTCTCTCGAATTCACTATATTATGTTCAAACATTCAGTAGAAACTCCTCTCTTGGTTAAGTCTCAACCTTTCGATATGCAAGAATTCGTAGTAGATTGATCCTTAAGAGAACCTCTTTCGATTATCCTCCTAACTAGGTCTAAACATTAATTCAACTAGCCTCGTTCGATTACTAACAAGAATCAATAAATTCAACCAATAAGATAATGCAAAACATCACAACTTATGCCTCTTTCGATTACATAAACAAGTGAATATATATGCAACAATAAAAACACCCAAAACAATTCAATACGTAAATCTTGAGTTAATATTCACAAACAATTCTCAAAACACCAAATCCATCAATCTCCAAGGAAGAATTACTCCATGGATATGGAGAAATTCATCACAATTAAATTTAAGTCAAAAGAAAACATAAAACATCTAAACCCTTGTCTTGAGTGAGGATGAATGGTGAAATCCTTGTGCTCTTGCTTCTCGCTCTTCTTCTTAGCTTCCTTAGGTCTAAATTATGTCAAAAGTCCTCAAAATACCGTTTTTACATGTATATATACCAAGTAGGATCGGGCCCAAACAATTACACCTTCTCCTACGCGAAAAAGGACACTTTTCCTGGACAGAACGTGCGCGGCCGCTGACCTGGAAGTGTGCCCGCGCACTTTTCACACTATTCTGCCCCATATGCGCGGTCACGCACTTGCCGCGCACTTTTCCCCCGGTTCTATTGGGAATTTGAAAAAACGTAAAACATGAAAGTTGTAGCCCTTTGAATTAGCTCTCCAACAATATATTGTGGATCCCAAACGGAGTTTTGAGCGAAAAGTTATGTGTATTTTACTAGACAGTGCGCAATATGCCTGTTCGATTCTTCGTTCGTTCTTAACTATCATCTGTTGATCCCCGAACACGATCCCGGCTTAATTCCTTGGGCTTTTACTCAGACTTCAAAGCTCCAAATCACTTGAATTCATTCATTCCATAACATTTACATAGCTCAGTATCACTCCTACAAAGCATAAAACACACAATTAGTGCAAAACACTAGCGATTAAAGCTCAAACTTAACTGAAGTGCAGTAAATTGGAATGTAATATTCGATTAAAGCATGAGATTATAGCCTACCATCAACACCCAACACTTTTAAACCATTGCTCGTCCTCGAGCAATCAAACCACACTTTACATAGACACAACCTTATTAAACAACACTCAAGACTCATCACACCAAGAATATTTAAAATAGACTAAGCACAATAGTGTAACATCCCCGCCTCAAGATTTGACTTACAAGTACCACGCATCATTCACAACTTACTCACTTACCCTAACATAGAGGTCAGCGACATTACCTTTCCTTCATGAATCAAGTGCCCTCACACAACAAAAGAGAGTAGTTCCACACACACAAAATTTCAAAACAATTAGGAACTCAAGATAGAAAGAATTCACTCACTCTCAGAAACGACATTCATGTGCCACAAAAGGTGAACCATAGGCTTGCCCGTAATGTACTACTCTACTAATTGAGTTTATTCAGTCAAGGATCAAGTAGGACTTTAAACTAGTTGTAATGTAGGCTACGAGATGGGTAGGGTACATTTAGATATAAGATTGACTATACCTCCCTAAGCACTTTAATACATACACTTTAACAGTTACCTCACACTTATGTCAAACCATAACTTCACCTTCACATCAATATGCATTAACTCCTTTTTTCTTTAAGCACAATTATATCAAGAGTCACTGCTATCAAAGAATATTTTGCACAACAATACAACTATATCTTTTTTCTTTTCTTATTCACCTCAAGTGACTCTTACTTTTTCAAAGCAATGCACATTTTTCCTTATTTCATTAGTTCCACTCAAAAGCTAAACCAACCACCCCACACTTTAACTTTTACAAAGTTCATAATGATTTCAAGTGCTCTTGGGAGGTACAAGGTTCAAATAGATGGCCAATTCAAACAAATGGATAAGGCTTGTAATGTGGTTGCCAAATAAAACAGGGTTACAGGCTCAAAGGGATTAACTAAGATACATAATAATTAGGTGGGTAATAACATATAACTGGCTCAACAAAGAAACGCATATATCACTTCCAAGACTGAATAAAACTACTATTGCGCTTTGCAAACACAAGGGGAAGTTCTAGATATCAAATGGAATGCACAAAATAACACAAAAATCTCACGCACACATGACACATGACTCACTTAGGATTGGACTCTCAAGACACTCGAGTCAAAGCAGTTAAGCAAAGTTAAGAACATACAATTTAAG
Source organism: Nicotiana paniculata (assembly GCA_005239505.1). NCBI lineage: Eukaryota > Viridiplantae > Streptophyta > Magnoliopsida > Solanales > Solanaceae > Nicotiana > Nicotiana paniculata. The sequence goes on from ML338378.1 coordinate 71,491, forward strand.
GCACTTATAAAAGACTCAAAAACTGAGCCTAAGCGTCACAACTAATGCATTTATTATTCTCAAAGCATAACAAAGTCAAGAGATATTGCTTTCAAGTCAAATCATAGCATAAGGTTCCCTACTCCTAACAAAAATAAAAACTAACTACACCCGGTTCAAACAAAACCCTTGGAAAAGAACCGCAGCACAAAGAAAAACCAAGGGAGAATTAATACACTAACTATAAAAGAAAATCTTTTTTTTTCTTTTTCTTTCGACTTAATTCCCTCTAGAAGCTTGTCGAATGATATCCGTCGTCGGGAGAAGTCGAAAATTTTAAAATTTTTATGTTTTTTTTTCCAATTCTTTCTACTAATCAAACTAACAAAAGCAAAAAACAATCAAGCTAACTAAAGCAAAAACCAAGACTAATATACATACAATATACAATTATCCCCCACCCCACACTTTAAGTTGTGGCATGTCCCCATGAGACACAATTAAAAAGCATAAGGTAGAGGAAACTTTCCTGAATCTCTAGTCGGGGTCTGAATCAAAGTCGGGCTCCTTTCCACGCGCCCGACTTAGTGCACACTTCCACGTGGAAGCTTTTTCTTAGCCTTCTTAGGGTATACCCCCACACTTATCTTTTTCACTAACAACAACCTTCTCTTTCACACCCTTCACCTTCCACTCCACACTCGCAGCTGGCTTCTCCTTTTTCACCCCTCTCTACATTCATCTCAAAAGTTACGGTCTCCTCACCCACTCTAAGTATGAGTTTCCTATCATGTATATCCAGTATAGCTCTACCCGTTGCTAAAATTGGTCTTCCTAGGATGAGGGGGGCCTCCTTGTTCTCCTCCATATTTACCACTATGAAATCTACAGGAAAATACGAACTTATCCACCCGCACCAAAACATCTTTTACTATCCCCTCAGGTGTTATAGTCGTTTGGTCTGCCAGCTGCAAAGATATTGGCACCGACCTTATCTCTCCAATCTCCTTCTCAAGTTTCTAGTAAATGGACAATGGCATTAAATTAATTGAGGCCCCAGAATCACATAAAGATTTATCAAATTAATAGAGCCTAAAGAGCAAGGTATAGTAAAACTCGCTGGATCTCCACACTTTTGTGGGAGTTTATTTTGCAATATTGCACTGCAATGCTCTGTGAGCTTCGCTACTGATGTCTCTTCTATCTTTCTCTTCTTTGTCAGGATCTCCTTCAAGAATTTAGCATAAGCTGGCATTTGTGAGAGAACTTCCGTCAATGACAGATTTACATTAATCTGTCTCAGCATATCTAGGAACCTCTCAAACTGTTGTCCAACTTTTCTCTATAAAGATTTTGTGAAAAAGGTATAGCATGCATGTGCTTGCTCACATCATCAGATTCTTCCCTTCTTGAAGTTTCCGTCTTCTTCTTTTTCTCAGCTCCCTTCTTGCCTTTCTTCTTCTCAGTCCTTTTATCATCTTCAATTTCCAGCTCCTTCCCACTTTCTTTTTCAGGCGCAACTTCTTTTTGAATTGGAGTGGGATCCTTCAACAGTTGTCCGTTTCTCAAGGTCACAACATTTACTGTTTCTTTGGGATTCCAGTATCAGCTGGCAGAGTACCCGGGATTCTCTCAGATAATATATTTGCAATTTGTCCCACTTATCTGTCCAAGTTACGCAAACCTGTCCCAAGTTCTTTGATAGCTGCCCCATGAGCATCTAATCTCTCATCAGTCTTGACAATGAATGACTTCATCAAATCTTCTAACCCAGACTGAATTGGCTGTTGAGGCTGAAACTGCGGCCTCGGTTGATTAACAAAACCAGGAGCTCTAATCTGAAGTTATTTTGTTGCCATGAATTTGTTGTACCCCTAGGTGAACTCCATGAAAAAACGGGGTGTTTCTGACCCATTGCATTGAAGTTGTAATTACCCACAACATTAACTTCCTCCATGGTAGCTTGACACTCATGAGTAGGGTATCTTCTTCCACATGTATCACATGCTGCATGAGGCTCATTGTGTATTGAAGCTAAGGTCAGCTTCCTGATTTCTTTTGCCATGGCATCAAGTTGTACCTGCACAGATGTGTTAGTATCAACTTGGTAAACACCAGTTGATTTTCTTCTTTCAGCAATCTCTGAGGGCTACTGATTTGCATCTTCAGATAACTCATCTAGAATAGTGACTATCTCCTCTGGAGTCTTCTTCATTAGCGGACATCCAGCTGAGTTGCTCAATGTTCTGCGTGAGGTAGGTGTCAAACCATCCTGAAAGTCCTGGAGGTGCATCTAGAGTTCAATTCTGTTGTGTTGACACTTTCGCACAATCTCTTTAAACCTCTCCCATGCTTCAAACACAGTTTCAATCTCATTCTGGCAGAAGTTATGGATTTCTCTTCTAAACTTGCCCGTCTTAGCCTAGGAGAAATATTTAGCAAGAAATTTTGAGTTCATCTCCTCCCATGTTCTAATTGATCCTTGGGGCAAGCTTCGAAGCCAGTGCTTTGCATCATGTTTCAGAGTCAAGGGGAATGCCCTTAAGTACACTGCTTCTTGTGACACATCATTGTATTGAAAGGTGTTCATTCATTGTATTGTATTGTTTGGATCTTCGTTCATTATTCGTCTGAACACACAGTTGTTTTGGAGGGTTTGAAGCAACCCTTGCTTCAGCTCGAAATTATTGGCTGCTACTGGAGGTGGTCTCACACTTGATAAACCTTGGTTATAGACCGGTCTAGCATAATCACCAAGTGGTCTCCCTTGGCCGGGAGCTACGTTTCCGAACTGGTCTGCACCCAAGGGCTGATTCTGAGTCATTCTTCGAGCTCCTCCTTCTCATAAGCAATTTGTGCATCTCTAGGTGCTGCTTCCTCAGCATCTCTTGCAGCTTTCTCTTTGTGTTGGGCTGCCTCTCTCGCAGCCAAATCAACATTATCATCATCCCCCGCCATCTTTTCTTTTGTTGAGGATTGCCTGTATTCTCGGGAAGATTTCTTTCCTTCCTCAACTGCCGCAGATGTTTCTCGATTTCTGGTTCGTATGGTTGCAATTCCTTTCCAGAAGATCGAGTCATGCACCAATCTAACCTGTAGCCTGCGCATAGTCAAAGAACACCCATACGTAAAAAGAGAAAATAAAATAAAAAGAAAAATTCCCGAATTAGCATTACAAACTATTTCAAATACTATTGATTGTCAATACCCGACAACGGCGCCAAAATTTGATGAGCTTAAAACACACACCTAATATATGCTCGCTAGTCGAATATAGTATAGAAAATATTGTATCCACGGGGATTGGAGTTAAACAGTGTTTTCGTAGTTTACAGCTCTATTGCTATTCAATATAATCAGCAATTTAGATTTGTGTGAATTAAAACTAACATTAACTAAAAGTCTAACTACTGACTAATGACAATTGCAACAAGAGTAAGCAAGAAGATATCAAGAGGAGAAAATAGGGGTTGAGTGGATAGGTGTAAGATACTTGTTTCGAAATTAACTCTAGTTACTTTACTTCTATGGTTCAAGTGAGTCTCTCGAATTCACTCTGTTATGTTCAAACATTCAGTAGAAACTCCTCTCTCGATTAAGTGTCAACCTCTCGATATGAACTAAGTCAAGCTTGGTGAAGATATGCAAGAATTCGTAGTAGATTGATCCTTAGGAGAACCTCTTTCGATTATCATCTTAACTAGGTCTAAACATTAATTCAACCAGCCTCTTTCGATTACTAACAAGAATCAATGAATTCAACCAATAAGATAATGCAAAACATCACAAGTTATGCCTCTTTCAATTACATAAACAAGTGAATATATATGCACAATAAAACACCTAAAACGATTCAATACGTAAATCTTGAGTTAATATCCACAAACAATTCTCAAAACACCAAATCCATCAATCCCTAAGGAAGAATTACTCCATCGATATGGAGAAATTCATCACAATTAAGTTTAAGTTAAAAGAAAACATAAAACATCCAAACCCTTGTCTTGAGGGAGGATGAATGGTGAAATCCTTGTGCTCTTGCTTTTCGCTCTTCTCCTTAGCTTCCTTAGGTCTAAATTATGTCAAAAATCCTCAAAATACCGTTTTTCCATGTATATATACCAAGTAGGGTCGGGCCCAAACAATTACACCTCCTATGCGGAAAAAACACTTTTCTCGGACAGGACGTGCGCGGCCGCGGACCTGGAAGTGTGCCCGCGCGCTTTTCACACTATTCTGCCCCATATGCGCGGTCAGTGCGCGGCCACGCACTTGCCGCACACTTTTCACCCTGTTTTGTTGGGAACTTGAAAAAACGTAAAACATAAAAGTTGTAGCCCTTTGAATTAGCTTTCCAACAATATATTGTGGAGTCCAAACGGAGTTCTGAGCGAAAAGTTATGTGTATTACTAGACAGTGCACAATATGCCTGCTCGATTCTTCATTCGTTCGTTGATCCCCGAACACGATCCCGACCTAATTCCTTGGGCTTTTACTCAGACTTCAAAGCTCCAAATCACTTGAATTCATTCCATAACATCTACATAGCTCGGAATCACTCCTACAAGGCATAAAACACACAATTAGTGCAAAACACTAGCGATTAAAGCTCAAACTCAACTGAAGTGCAGTAATTGGAATGTAATAATCGACTAAAACATGAGATTATAGCCTACCATCACCTAGTCTTTAAATTGGATTAAATTCGTTGCATTTGACCATTTTAGGTTCTCTTCGCTACTAAAGAAAGATATTAGTTCGAAGCATATTTGAATAGTTGGCTGCAAAAAGATATTAAAACATATATTGTTCTAGAAAGAAGGTAAGGGAACTACGGTCTTCCAAATATTCAATCCAAGTTTTTTAACTGATTGCTAATTTAGTTCCTTATTGTTTTGTTGTCGCGTGAAGAAATGGGAGAAATATTTGGTGGACGGATTATCCCCTCTTATCTATTTTTTGGTTGAGATATAACATAGGTTGTAAGAGAACATTGATATAAATTATCCGGCAGAGAAAAATTGATTTTGGGATGCATTGCATTTATGCTATGAGGAAAACTCCGGGAGTGTCTTCAAATTGCAAATTCTTTCATTGAGATGTGAATATTTCCAACGTGGGGTCAGTGGCATGACTTAATCTGCCACTTTATACAACGGTAGTGCAAATCTTGGATTAGATGACTTTGGAAAGAGTTTTTGAGTCGAGTTGAGACTTAAACATCGGCCTTCCTACTTTGTCTTAATTTCTGGCATGGCTTATATTCTTGGTCTCCTTATATTTGAGGTCTCTCTTTACATTTTTCAGTCTACGCTGTGGGAATACACTTGGTATGTTATTGCTGTTGTTGTTGTTGTATCTATTTCAATTAATGTTTCCTTCACCTGGCATATTACCATTTTAAAGATAGTATCTTAAGCAGCTTTGAGGAGATTCCATCTTTTTTGATATTCTTGCCTTGTGTGCAGGGATTATGTGAGCAGACTGTAAAGGTTCTGCAGATAATGGAAGCCGAAGGAATGGAACCAAACCTTATAATGCTAAATGTGTTGATCAATGCTTTCGGGACTGCTGGTAGGCATATGGAGGCACTATCAATTTACCAGCACATAAGGGAGATGGTAAGTCCTTAAACATTTCCAACTTTTCCTCTGGCATATTTCCTGAGATAAACTTTGCTGATAGTGGTGCTGCTATTTTTCTAGGGTATTACTCCTGATGTGGTTACTTATAGTACTTTAATGAAGGCTTTTATGAGGGCTAAGAAGTTCGATCAGGTAAAAAGATAAATGATTTGATTTCTCTTCTGACTTCAGTGAGAAAAGGGAGTAGAAATCATGGAAATTATATGCTGACTGGACTTTTTCTATATATAGCATCATTTATCTGGCTCTAATTTGTTGTTGCTTGTTAGGTCCCCAAGATATATAGTGAAATGGAATCCACTGGATGTACGCCAGATAGAAAGGCTAGAGAAGTGTTGCAATCAGCATTGATGATCCTTGAACAGAGACATTGTTAGTTTACATACAACTTGTTAGCCTATTCGGCTCTAATAATGCTGCTGTTAGCTTCTTCATTCAGAAGATGACGTACAGCACCAAAAACTAAAAGCACTTTTGATGCTACTCACTGTTATCTACAATCTTTGAGGACTTCGATACTCAAGTAAGATAATGTCCTTGATCTTCATAGTAGTTATTTCTAAATTTTGCTTTTTTTTTTGGTCTCGTTACTCATTCTTCATCTGTTTTAAAGCTTTAGCCTTATCGATTTCACGGCTTTCTAACTTGTTTGTGCAGCTTATTGCTGTACCACTTCTTGGTGCCTTATTTAGGGAGGATTATTTAACAGTTGCGGTTACGTATCTTCCTGAAATGAAGTTACGGAAGAGCAGCTTCTCATTTCTGAGGTTTGTGAATATGGATTTCGATCTGTTCTGGTTTATATTCACATATGGTATCATACTTATCAACCCGTGGTCACATTTGTGTGCAAGTCTGCCAAAGTTTTGTGCACAAGGGAAGTCATTGGAGTAATATTTAGCCTTAAAATTTCACTGAAGTTGCTTTAGAAGTATTGTTCTATTTACCGAGTTAGAGATTAAACGTGCAATACAAACTTGTGCATGGAATTCCATCCCTTTCTTTATTGGAGCATACTGTAGTTATACCCTGATTTCTCTCTAAGGCACCCTATATGTTTATTCAATTCATTATAGGCTTCATTCATATCTGCCGCTATTCGACCTGTGCTTATCCCCCTTTTTCCCATGGAATCTTCAGGTTTCATTAAATGACAGCCAGCTTGTGCCTGTTAAAAGAACTAACTGGTACTAGCAAGTATACTCTGTAACAGCAAGGTGTCCTGGGCACCTTCACTTATCCTCTTCTGCCGTTCTAGTGGTAAAATTAGGGTGAAATTAGTATGTTGTGTCTATTGCATGCAACCATTATTATTATTCTCTTGTTTCCTTGGCAGCCATTCTTTTCTCCAGATGTACTTCTGTTCTTCTGCATTATTGCTATATCGACAGGGTAAGAAATGGTTCGCCGTGATGTTCCTAGTCACAAGCTCAATTAGATGTGATGAAAGATCAGACTCTGCATGTTTCTTGAATAACTTGATGCTGAGTGATTGTATTTGCTTACTGATAATGTAATAATTTAACTTATATACGCTGATAGTGTTCTTGATATTTTACACTATTAGTGTGTTCTAACTTGTTATAGCAGATTGTTTATTCATATATTACCAAATTGGGCTTAGTATGGAGATTTACGTGTTGTAGATCATTTTACCCCGATGGTATAAAAAAGTTGCACATTGTTAACCCAATTTATAGCTTGATTAACTTCTATGCTTACATAGTGAAGGGAACAAAAGTAGCATCTTTTAAGGCTAAACAGTACTATTTATGGGTGTAGTTCTCCATTGCTCTATGTTGCTGCAATAACGTGGTCTTGTTTGACGCTGATGCAGAATTTGCAATTGAATACACTAATTAGATAGAGGAAGGCCACTGCATTCGTTTTAATCGAGCATACAGCTTTTTTTCTTTATTATTAGGACTTGGAAATATAAATACAAAACGTTGAAGAAATTACATGTCTGTGGTGCAATTGTTGGGAATAACCCCACAAAAATAATATTCACGTAATAAAAGCGGAACAATAACGTATCATCGAGATACGGTAATCAACAAGAATAAAAGAGTGATAATGACACCAAAACTTTTAAGTGGAAACCCCTTCTGAATAAGGGAAAAAATTACGACCCCGAGAGGAGCAATTGATATCACTATAGCAAGGAATTTTATACTTTTTAGGTCCGAGTAAAATACTCCAAAGACCACTACAACTCAAAAGAAATAACCCTCTTTTGATATTCTCACCTCGGTATCGCTGACGCTCTCTATTTTCCTCACAGCCTATTTTCTTATACCTTATCTATGATGCCTCACTCTTCTTTCACTCTTTCTGATGGTGTGATTACAATTGAGAGAATGCCCTCCTTTTATTAGGCAAAAGAGTCGTGGGCTCAAAGTATTTTACAGGAGGATTACAATCCTCCTCCACACATTCCAAAACTTGGTCACCAAGTATAAACTTCAACCAAGTATTATTATATAGGCACATGCCTATATTGATGGGATGGACCCCACAATCTCAACATCCAGTCCCGTCTACCTAAAGGAGGTAACATTGGGGTTGCTAGTTTGAGTGCATGCCGATAAATTATATGCATAGCTCTAACTTGTCTTTTGGTACCAACTTGGTCAGCATATTAGAAGGATTCTCACTTATATATGGATCTTCTTGACCTGCATAGATCCATCATCTATCTTTTCTCGAATCCAGTGATATCGCACACCAATATGCTTTGTTCTTGCATGATACATGGTGGTTTTGCTCAAGTCCATTGCACTTTGACTGTCACAATAGATTATATATTCCTTCTGCTGCAATCCAAGTTCTTGAAGAAACCGTTTCAGCCATACCTTCTCCTTGCCAACTTCAGTAGCGGCAATATACTCTGCATCAGTTGTAGAGAGTGTGACACACTTCTGCAACTTCGACTGCCATGATATAGCTCCCCGTGAAAATGTGAACAACATGTATCCAATAGTAGATTTATAATTATCAAGATCACCTGCCATATCAACCTCCGTGTAGCCTTTCAAGATTGAATCAGATCCTCCAAAATACAAACAATCCTTAGTAGTATCTCTCTGGTACCTCAGTATCCACTTGGCTGCTTTCTAATGTTCTTTTCCAGTATTTTCAAGGAACCTGCTAGCAACACTAACTACAATATCTGGTCTAGTGCATACCATTGCATACATCAATTTTCCGACTGCTGAAGAATAAGGAACTATGACCATGCTCTCTTTATCCTCCTTTGTTGTAGGGCACATCTTCTTGCTTAACTTCAGATGACCGGCAAGAGGTGTGCTAACTGGCTTAGCACTTTTCATGTTGAAGGATTCCATTACACGTTCAATGTACTTCTCCTGAGATAGCTATAACTTTCTGCTTGTCCGCTCTCGAAATTAATTCCCAAATATTGTAGTGATGGGCCCAAGTCCTTCATATCAAATGACTTGGATAAATCTCTCTTCAACTTTGCAATCAGCTCCTTGTCTTGTCCTACAATCAACATATGATCCACATACAAATATAATAAAGTTGTTATCAGAAAATCTTTTGAAGTAAACACATGGATCAGAATAAGTCTTTGTGTAGGTTTGACTTTTCATGAATGAGTCAAACTTCATGTACCACTGTCTTGGTGCCTACTTCAACCCATAAAGACTCTTATTCAATTTGCACACCATGTGTTCTTTCCAACTACTTCAAATCCTTCTGGCTGCTCCATATAAATCTCTTCATCCAAATCTCCATGAAGAAATGTAGTTTTCACGTCCAACTGGTTATCTAGGCTAGCTGCTAAGCTCAAAATTGTTCCAATAAAAGTCATTTTGACAACATGTGAGAAAATTTTGTTAAAATCAATACCTTTCTTCTGTTCAAAGCCTTTTACCACCAATCGAGCTTTGTATCTGACTAACTTGCCATTTCCATCTTTCTTGAGTTTAAAGACCCAATTGCATTTGAATGGTCTTTTAACCTTTGGAAGTTTAACTAGATTGTACGTGCCAATTTTCTGTAGAGATTCCATCTCTTCTTGCATGGCTTTCATTCACTGGTTCTTTTTTGGATATGACAACACCTCCTTAAGACTTTCTGGCTCTCCCATCACTGATGAGGACATACTCTGTGAAAACGTACCCGCATGACTCTACCCTTAGCCTTTCTGATCTCCTTAGAGGTTGAGGTTGTTCTTCTTCTTGAGCAGGGTACTCCACTTGCTCGTTGTCATCATCAAGTTGCTCCCTCTGCTCAGTAACCTCATCAGGTTGCTCCCTCTGCTCACCAACTTTATCGATCGTACTTTCTGACTTGTACGATAGTTAGAATTAGAAGGAATGGTAACAAGGTTAGGGATTATACCATTCTTGGCCTTGCCTGACTAGTCATCTGCAGTTCCTACTTCATTTTCTCGGAAGACTACATCTCTGCTTCTGATGACCTTCTTCTTTATAGTATTCCACAATCTGTACCCGAATTCGTCATCTCTATATCCGATGAATATGCATGGAATATATTTATCATCGAGATTTGTTCTCTGTTCCTTTAGTACATATGCAAAATCTATGCAACCGAATACCTTCAGATGCGAGTAGGACACCTCCTTTTTGGTCCAAACTCTCTCTGGGATGTCAAACTCCAATAGAACTGATAGACTCCTATTGATTAGGTAACATGCTGTCTGAACTGCTTCACGCCAGAATGACTTAGGCAGTTTAGCCATTCTGAGCATGCTTCCCACCTTCTCAACAATGGTATGGTTCATCCTCTTAGCTACACCATTATGCTGTGGGGTTCCAGGAGCTGTCTTTTCATGTCTGATACCATCTCGAACAGTACTCTTCAAATTCCCTTGTCCCGAATAACTTCATTCCTAATCTTATCTAGCCTGGTGTGCCCGCACATCCATCTCAACATCCTTATTTCTGCCACTTTCATCTTCTGGACATGGGAGTTCTTGACTGGCCAGCACTCAGCCTCATACAACATAGTCGGTCGGACCATCGTTGTGTACTCCATTGATGAAAATTAATTTCTTAAAATAATATAAATGGTATATTCAAAAGATATATTTGTGATAAAAATAAAAATTAGCAAAATTATACGTTTCAAAGATAATTCTTTTAACCCACCCTGATGAACTTTTTCCAAAGCCAAAATTTTCGTCATCTTCTGATAAATATATTTTTTGGCTTTTTCGTAATGATTTTAAGTTTTAGGACATGTTACACATGTTGATGCTGCGATTATATTTTCCTCTATTAAGCGAATATGTTATTTGATATTAATATTCTGCTTAAACACCTTTATTTGCTAATCAAGTAATTTTGAATAACTGAAAAGAATAAAAATTGCTAGTATTTGGCGTATGAAAATAAAAGGGTGAAGAAAGAGAAAAGAATAGTCAAAAATACTTTTATGCGTAATGCCTTGCATTTAAATTGAGCTAGTATTTGGAGCCAGCTCCACGTATTGTTTGCAAGACAAAGATACCCTAATTTTTAGTTTTAACTTTGAGCCAGCACAAAAAAAAAAAAAAGATTAACAATTTTTCAATACTGATCTATGTCAAACAATGTTGACGGCAAACCTCTAGAAGATATAATAAACTGTCGGCCTTTATTTGTTGAGAATTTTTTTAATGTTTATTAGAATTTATGTACGTAAAATCATACTTGCTTTTAATTCTTAAAATTAGGTATTCGTACATTTTTATAATAAGAAAATTTAATATTCAGAGCTTTAATTAATTTAGAATATTAAATTGTAGAAATATAATTAAATAATTATTTTTAAATATTTAAAAAGTAATCAAATAACTATTTTATCTAGTCAGTTTAATGATTATTCCCAAATATTTGAAAAATAATTAACTAATTATTTTTAAATATTAAGAAAATAATAAATGACTAATCTTAAATATTAGACAATTAATTATATAATTATTTTATTTAATGTATTTCACTAAAAGTATTGGTGATTTTAATATAATTTTTGGGACTATTTGCAGGAAGGGTATATAACCATTATTATCATTTTCTCCTTGTAAATTATAACTATGCGACGTACTGATGCGACTTACAACAATTGGTCCCACCTAAATATTCTCGACTTAAACCCTTGAAAAGCTTCTTTTCCTCCTCCTTCTGCCTCTCCCCATATATTCGTTTTTCCCGAGCACAGCGCCACCGTACGCCGTCGCCATGACCACCTCAACCCTGAGGCTCGACTTCAACCCAATCACCATCTCGACGAAGTCAACTCACCGGACTGGGGCCCTCGGTTACAATGGGAGCTACAGCTGTAGGCTACTTCAGTATAAGAAAAAGAATAAGGCTCCTTCAATCATAGTTTGTTCAACAAAGCCGCTTGCTTCGGTAGTGGAGCATCAGGGAGTCAACGACTCAGGGTTGACTCGAATTGAGTCACTGTCTCAGGTATCAGGCGTCTTGGGTTGCCAATGGGGCGATGAAGGAAAAGGAAAGCTAGTTGATATTTTGGCTAAGCATTTCGATATTGTTGCTCGTTGTCAGGTATATATTCAACCCCGCCCCNNCCCCCCCCCCCCCCCGTCATTTTCTTTTACATATTAAAAGAAAGATTTTTGAAACTTGGGCTCTAAAACAAGTTGTAACATTTGCATGACTTAAAATTATCTTATAAATGGCAAAATCTAAATTTTACAGTTAAATTGTTTCTATATATAATAAGGTGTCATTCTTTTTGGAACAGATCCAAAGAGACATAGGGAATTTGAGTTTATGATCCTAAAGAGCTTATGACTTACAGCAAGTAACACTCCATATCAAGCCTGATATTGTAGCTTAAAAAATAGAGTAATGACCTGCTATAGCTGGTTGAATAACACTGAGATTGTAAAGCTAATGTCTTGGAGTGATTTTTAGGCCATATCAAGAACAGTACTTGCTCCGTCGTTTGGAATTTCCATGAGATATATTTTGTTTAAGTAAGTGGGTGAATTAGGATAGATGAAGTTCCAACAGATGCATAGTGAATCTTAATCATAGTTTCTGTAAAGCTGTTTCAAATTTTATATTTTGATTTTAGAGTCTCTCCATTATTATGGAATTTTCATTAATATTTAGATCAAATATTTTTGTAGAATGTTTATATGTATTTTTTTTCCATATCCAATTGGTCTTAAACTTGGTATTTGCTTTTGTTTTGTGACCATCCTATCATTCCACTTCAGATTATTGCCTGGGATAGATAAACTTGTTAACTAGCTGAGCTCTTCAATATGTTTCTTGCTGTCAGGGGGGAGCCAATGCTGGGCACACTATTTACAATTCTGAGGGAAAGAAGTTTGCTCTGCACCTTGTCCCTTCAGGGATTCTCAATGAGGAAACGGTATGTGTTATTGGTAATGGAGTCGTGGTGCATCTACCAGGACTATTTAATGAAATTGATAATCTTGAATCTAATGGAGTCTCTTGCCAAGGAAGGATCTTGGTGTCTGATCGTGCTCACTTGTTATTTGATTTTCACCAAGAAGTAGATGGGCTCAGAGAAGCTGAGCTAGCTAAATCCTTTATTGGCACAACCAAGAGAGGCATCGGGCCTTGCTATTCAAGCAAGGTTATTCGAAATGGTATAAGGGTAAGTGATCTAAGGCATATGGATACATTCCCCCAGCAGCTTGATCTTTTACTATCAGATGCAGCTTCAAGGTTCCAAGGCTTTAACTATGGCCCTGACATGCTCAGGGAAGAAGTTGAACGCTACAAGAAATTTGCTGAGAGGTTGGAACCCTTTATTACAGATACTGTGCACTTCATGAATGATGCTATATCTCAGAAAAAGAAGATTTTGGTTGAAGGGGGTCAGGCAACAATGTTGGATATCGATTTTGGAACATACCCTTTTGTGACTTCATCCAGTCCATCAGCTGGTGGAATCTGCACAGGTCTTGGCATTGCTCCTAGAGTTGTCGGTGATCTTGTTGGTGTGGTGAGCAAACTTGATTAATTTCTTAAAAGAATTTTTCTCCTTTTATACTGAAGAATGAAGAATTCTCATGGATGTTCAACTAACTCAACCAATTCACTGCATGGTCCTTCAGTCTCCCTTTATTGTGTTTTAGGCGCAGAGCAGCCAAATATTGTGCATTTTTAACGTATGCTTTTCCTGCAGGTTAAGGCATATACCACAAGAGTTGGTTCTGGTCCATTCCCAACAGAAATCATGGGCAAAGGTGGTGACCTTCTTCGTTTTGCTGGGCAGGAGTTTGGCACAACTACTGGCCGCCCGCGTCGCTGTGGTTGGCTTGACATAGTTGCACTGAGATTCTGCTGTCAGATAAATGGATTTGCTTCTCTAAACCTAACAAAACTAGATGTTCTGTCAGATATATCAGAAATTCAGTTGGGTGTTACTTACAGGCATCCTGATGGTTCGACATTAAACTCTTTTCCTTCTGATCTACGTGTTCTTGAGCAAATAAAGGTAAGTTCTTCTCTTTTTCTTCTTCAACATCCTTTTGTGTAATGATTTTGTGGAGCAGAAGTGAGGTGAGTGCAACTACTCAAAGACTGCCTGGACAATTAGGCCTTTTTTCCTCTATATTCCCTGGTGTTTGGAAGCCTAGATTATTAATTCCAACTTTCATGTGAATGTTTTAGGGAAATGGAGTCATTTAACACATTGAATTCGCTGAAAAGCATAAAATCTTTTTCATGAAAGATATGTTTTTAGTGAGGAGTTAACTCCAGTTTAGTTTCCTCTACCCTATGATTGGAAGGTGGTAGAAAATGAAATTTCCGGGTTTTATTAAACTCCATGTCCTTCCGTTCTTGTCATCTTCTCCAATATATCATGATCTTTTCCTATGGCTGTTCATATCCCCGAGACCTTCAGTATGCACATTGAATTTTCTTTATCCCCCCACCCCCCACCCCCCGGTTGCATGTATGTTATTTCCAATTTGTACTTTCTTGTATTCTGAGTTTGACTATTTATTCGGTTTCATTTCATCTAAATAGGTGGAATATGAAGTTTTGCCTGGGTGGCAAAGTGATATTTCTTCCGTCAGAAAGTACTCTGACTTACCCAAGGCTGCGCGTGAATATGTGGAAAGGATAGAGGAGCTTGTTGGGGTACCTGTCCATTACATTGGTGTTGGGCCTGGTCGTGACGCCCTTATCTACAAGTGATTTTAGATATTTTCCGTCATATTGTTGTAATCCTATTCTTCAAATTGCTGGTAAACCTTAGGCGAAGCTTGTAGTAACATCAAGGATTATCAATCTGATGTCATTGCCTAATGTAAACTAGATATCACCCCACCCCCTTCTTTTGCCCTTTCGGGATTTTGTTGAACCTCGGAAGGAAAAATCAGTTAAGAATTGAATTGCCACCAAGTTGCTTGGGTTTCATGCCTCCTCAAATAAGAGGATTAGCTGCAAGTCTGCAACGATGATCAAGATTTTAATTTCAGTTGGATGCAACAGCTCTGTGCTTATATGGTTGAGTTCCATTGTAGCTTCAACTCTGCATGTTGCTGCATATTCCAATACTGTCACTTATTAAAGTCATGAAAGTTGAGCTTTCTTTTCCCTTCTTGTTCTGTATGTTGACGAACATCACTTAGTCAACCCTTCAGTTTTGCAAAATTCGTGTCCTGGTCTTCCATATTTCATGATTCTTGAAGTGTTGTGTGCCTGATGATGACACATTAACCTATATTGGACAATTGTGTGCCACTGCTTTGTTTTCATCTTTTCTTGAACTGAGGGTTTATCGAATAACAGATTTTTCTGTTGGTGAACGTATTACTTCATCGTATCCAAAAAATAGTGATTCAGAGTACGAAGGTGAATGCATGTATTCTGATGTTCTAAACGTCAATACCACACCCGAGGGAGGGGGGATGATTTGTGTGGTGTCCGATTTTCGCATGCACTAGTTATAGAATGACCAGGTTCTTCTATGTGTTCCAACCTATACTGTTTGCGGAATGATAAATACAAAAAATAAAGAACATAAAGATTTTTACGTGGAAAACACCTGGCTCAAAAGTGAAAAAACTACGTCCTACTTCTCAGTAAGATTTTCCCAAACTCTTTACTAAATTAATGAGCCAAACAACATTTACAAAAAAACTCTTTTGTAAATGTAGGATTAACTCTAATCCCTTCGTGGCAAACTAGCCTCTAGCTATTTGCGACAAACTCCAAGTTAGCTATAACTTGAACACACAGTACCTATTACAAATGCTTCTAGATAAAGCTGAAAAGGTATAAGTTGAAATTACCTACTACAAATAAACTAGACTAAAAGACAACAGTTGGAATTTATTCTTCTAGCTGGTTCAAGTAGCTTCAGAGTCGCACACTTAATTCTCACACGAACTGCTTGCAAAATTGCCTTACTAATTTTGCTCTCAATTCTTGTTTAGCTTCTGCTTTTGTGCGTACCTGTACAATAAGAACATTGAGCAATATATAATATTAGTAAACAAGAGATTTACTAGAATTATGATGCTACTCTTCCTTGGTGGAAGAGTTCTAGTTAATCTCAACTTCTTAAATCCTTCCTTATCTTGATTTTGTTCTAACTGAATAAGGAGTCCTTCTCCTTATCATTTTGCAATCTTTTCGATCAGGAGATATTTCTTTAATTCACAGATTTCGTTTATCTCCTGTATATGCACTTCACGTGCCTTTAACTCTGCATGTATCTATGTCTCCAGTGATGGATCTGGTTTAATTTTGAGTTCCTTTGTCAATCTTCAAAACCGTTTAGTTTCTTGGGACAACATATTCTTTGTTGTGGATTCAGACATTTGTTTCTTAAGACTTACAGAATGAATTTTTTATACTTAGAAATTACATAAACACACTATAAATATATCTTTTGTACTTAAATATTTAAGAGATGTTTGAAAAATTTGTCGTGACATAAAAATTAGTCAGTGGACTTGCTAATAGTATCGTTCTTTTTTTGAGATGGATGGAGTATCATTCAAACAGTCGAATAAACATGATGCTAATTGAACTTGATTCCCACAAAAAAAAAAAAAAAAGGAGAAATTTAATTTGAGTTCCACGTGATAGGAGGCGCTCTGTTTTGAACTACTACTGTTGGTTTTCGCCCTGTTTGAAATACAATAACAAAGATCGATTTGTTGAGAATTCTTTTACCTGGCTTTTTATTTAAATAAGCTAAAGTTATGTCAACTCAGTTTGTAATTGTCTCACATTGATTGCTCCCATGAGGAATTCTATTGCTTCTTGTTCTTCATGCGTTAGCACTTGCTTTACAGACCCGTGGGCAGGCTCCATTTCAAAAGAGTTTTAACTTCTATACTCTAATATCATATTTTTATACTATTAAGTTAAAATGACCTGCAATAACATATAATTATTCTTTATTGTAAGTGAAGTTAATAATGTTGTCTTCGTGTGACCTATAGGTCACGAGTTTCAGCCGTGAAGGGTTTCATCACACCTCCTGGAGTGCGACCGTTCCCCGACTCTGCATAAACGCGGAATGTTTTGTGCACCGGATTGGCCGTTAGTAAGCAAAGTTAATCACCCAGAAGTTCAATAAATAACCTTTCATAACCTAAATAACACTGATCATGTAAAAAATTCTTTGCACGATCCGTGTATATAAGATAAATTCTTTAAAAAATTACTGTCAAGAAGAGTTTTAGTACGTGTAATAATATTAGTGCCAATATGTCTATATACCTAGCTATAACATCAGAAAATATCCTCTTAATCCATTATACATTAGTCTTCTCAATCCCATGCACCCCTACAGAAAAGGAGATCTCCCTGGTGTCTGCAAAAATAACTCCAAAGTTTTTCAGAAGTTCCAAATAGAAGAAGGAAACATAAGCTCATCATTCACATTATAAGCATCAACAAAGCTACTAGCCTCTTCTGTCTGATGATCATCTATCCCTGTTATTGCACCCAATGTGTCCCAATTGTAACTTGCATCAGCAAAGAAATTAGCAACTGAACTGTCATCTTTCAATGAAACTTCTGACGACTCTGTGAAACAACTGATGATGCTATTATCATGACTTTTATCTGCCTTATCATCATCTCTTTTCAGTATTCCAAGTTGTTGAAGAAATTCATTCAGATCAATCTGAGGCTTTTCTTGAACTACTGATTTGTTTTGTGATGAGAATTCAACTTCCTTTTCCTTGACTTGTGGAATTGTCAAGTGGGGTTGTTTGTGTAATTCATTCTTGGGATTACTTATTGATGAACTTGAAGATGATGCTTCTGTTTTCTTGAATTCTTGAAGTCTTTGGTGAATTACATGAACATTAGGCTGAGCACTTAAGTTGAGTAAACCAGTAGCACTACTATTAGGAAATGATGAAACAAAGTTGCTTGAGGAAAACCATTTGAACTTTTGTGATTTGTTTAATGGATTGAAATTAGCTCTCATGTGTGGTAAATTAAGGTAAGCATCGGGACCATATAATCTCCTAGCTGCTTCATCGTAAGCCATAGCAGCTTCTTCAGCTGTTGCAAAAGATCCTAACCAGAGCCTAGTTCTCTTCTTTGGCTCTCTGATTTCTGCTACCCATTTTCCCCATGTTCTTTGTCGAACGCCTCGATATTCGCATAATGCATTTTGTGGGCCACCTTTTCCTCTTGCTGGGCCCTTCTTCCATGGTTTTAGTGGATTTCTTTTGTAGTTGTCCATGTCAGGATGCAAACCAACTGGCATCTGTGTGATTACTTTCCACTAACTGCTCACTATGCTAGACAAGATTGTCAGTACCGTATTGAAAAACTGATCTCAGCGAGCTCAACAAAATTGTATGAGACGCTTGCTTGTATTGATAATTACAAGAAAGTGTCATCGAGGAGAGACACCAATATAAAAAGAATTTAGCTTGGATATTGAGGAGTAGGAGTGAAGAGTGTATTTTGCTTAGTGTTGAGTGTGAGGAAGGAATGGAAGGCGCGGGGGATATGTATAGGTAGAATCTGTAGTTTGATTTAAATGTTTTCACGATTATAGAAAGTCTTATAACAGCTTCATGTGACCGTTGGTCTAAGTAGTGTACGCTGAATATAATGTCGAGTCACATTATTCTTAGTTGTTCTAATTTTCTTTCATTATATTGTTCATTTTCCTTTTTCATTCTTTTATTTATAGCTGCCACTACTAGCTACTGCTTTGTTTCTGGATTTTCCTTTCATTATATGAAGTAATTAATGCATGATGCATAAGCCAATGGTTTGTTTAATGCCACATACGCTTGCATGCATTTATTAAAGAGATGAAAGAAAGATTTGGATATGCACTTTTATAGCCTCTCCTCGTATTGTGAATTGGTGGTTAATTAGTAAAAATGGAATTCATATATACCACTCTCGGAATTAATTACAATTGCATCAAATGCTTCCATGCAGTCCTCTTTAGACTAATTTTGATCATAGTTTGTCTAAAATTTCCCATCCCTATCCACCAATCTAGCATATAACATATGGTTTCATCCGAATTTAGTAACAACTTTTGTCCAGACTCTATATATGTTTTAAAAGATCTAATATATATATATATATATATATATATATATATATGTTTGACGACGAATCCAATTATTATTATATAATAACTTAAGCTCGACGTAGGAAGCATAAATTATAAGTCCTAGATCTGCCTTGCCTATATTGTAATCATCACTCTGTTAAGTAATGGGTAATATTAGGCGCTGCTGTGTCGCTTGTGCTTGTGACTAAAAAAGTAAATCTCTTCAAAACCGTTTCAAAGAAAATTCTTTTCCCTTACTTCTTTCTAGTTAAGAAAAAGAATACAAAAGGGTATGTGATAAAAGAAATAAAAGGTAAATCAATAACAAAATAATATGATGAAAGCCATCATTCTTGAGAAGGTGACCGTATAAGCTAAGAGTTCACGTAAAGTAAGTAACTGTTAATACTATATATCGAGAAATCTACAAAATATTTATAAATAGTTAACCGTGAACCTAATTATTATTGTATTAACTTGAGATCGGCGTAAAAATAACCTCTAAATTTCAAATCCTGGATCGACCGCCTTTGGAACTAGTATATATGATCATTTAAACTAAGATCAGCCCCATGGAATTGAAGACATGAAAACAAATTGCTTTGAATGCAGAATGACACCTCACTTCCTTGGATTCTCTATTAATGGTCAACACTACACTCTTCTCTCATATAGTCACAGACATTCACAGAAGATGAAGAAGAAGAAAGACTAGCCAGTGAGTTACTAAGCAATTAAGAAAAGCACCTCACAAAAATTTTTGACATTCACGAGCCCTCTAATTCACATGTTTTCCTGACATTCACAACCTGATTCTCGAGACTTTTTGTCTTCATCTTTATCCCATGCAATGCATACGTACACAACTTGATAGTGTGTACTGCTGGGAATTGAAGCACACTCTGGAAATCCAACTCTACCAATTGTGTACGCAGCTGCAAAGGGGCTTGGACTTTGGGGCGGGGCGGAGTTGCATGCAGGGGCGGCTCAAGTACATACAGGGTCTAAAGTTAAAGTTTGATGTGAGGCTTTTAAAAGAAAGTTATAGTATATGGAGTATATTTTATCTAAAGTTTATTCTTTTAGTTTTTCAGATATAATGTTGTTAGTACTTTTTTTTTATAATTGATTTCCTTTGATAATTCATTTTTAATTGATAATATAACCAACTCATTTAATCTTTTTTGAGACATTATTGATTTTAGGTTAGACTTTATAGAGCAGTAAGAGTATAAAATTATTGGAAGCTTGAATACCTTAACTAACGAAATCTTGGAGAAAGAAGGCGAGTAATGAAATCTTGAAGAAAGAAGGTGAATAAGAATATCAAAGAGAAAGACAGAAAATATGTAAAATTAAGGTAGGGGAAATAAAACTTTTACACGTTATCTAATGAAGGAGTAAAAAGTGATATTGTCACATCAAGTCAGATTGAAGTGTTAGGAAAAATATTCATCTACACATTTTAAGTAAATCCGATTGTTACTTTTTTTGTACTAAAAAGTTTTCTTTCCTTTTATATGAAAAACTCTACTTTTATATTAAAAGTACTACCACCTCAACTTCAATTTATGTGAACCCATTTTCTTTTTAGTCTGTATCAAAAAAGAATGACCTATTTCGTATTTGGAAATAATTTACCTTTATGTAATAATTTATAGCCACACAAAATATATATGCTTCATTTTACATCACGAGTTCAAAAGTCTGATCTCTTTTTTCTTTAGTCAAATAGGTTTACATTAATTGAAACGGAGAGAGTATATTTTTTTTTAAATACCTATAAACTTAATATTTTTACAAAATCGGGCCCCCAAATTTGGAGGCCCAAGGCACAAGCCTTACTACTAATAACACTAGAACCCCCCTTGGTTGCACGATTCAAAAGGGGTTCCACTACTAAAACTCCGGGCAAAATCGTCCAAAAACCGATCAAAGCTGGTCGGTAATGGCCAATTACCGATCAAAATGCGATTATTTACGTGTGGACGGTATTTTGATGATCCGAAGGGTATACCGACCAAAGTTGATCGAAAAAATGCTTTAAACGACCATCTGACACTATAAATGGTTTACCGACCAAAATTGGTCGGAAAAATATTTTATTAATTTAATTTTACCGATCAAAGTTGGTCGGTGTATTAAATTTATTATTTTTTTGTACCGACCAATATGAAAATATGTTTTTTTATAAATTATTAAAATTTAAAAAACCGACCAACTTTGGTCGGTATTGAAAATATATACATTTTTAAATAATTAAAATTAAAAGTTACCGACCAACTTTGATCAGTAAGCTCAACAGTGCAGGTAGTATACTGACCAAAGTTGGTCGGTAATGTTGAATTATGAGAATTTATTGTTTATTAACTGAGAAACTTTGGTCGGTAATTTGCAATTAATTTTTTTTAAATTATTTACCGACCAAAGTGGTCGGTTTTCTGGATTTAATTTTGGCATAAAATGCATGTTTTGGTAGCTACACCACCTGCCAATTAAAAATAGCATACCAGTACCCCCAATTCACATCTAATAATGAACAATTCACCTCATAAAATCCCTAATTTAACCCAAATCCATCCACATATCCAACAACAACACAACAACAACCAAATATCCAACAACAACAACCAAACATCCAATAAATACTTTAAAACTAACAAATTAAAGTTCAATTGAACATAACAATCCAAAACCAAGTTAAAACTAATTACAACAAGTTCAAAATTGTTCAATCTAATTCAAAACTGGCTCTATTAGTCTAGTTCAAAGTATATAAAAGTACTGGTCAAGGGGTGTTTTATACAACATCGTCAGATGATAAATTAAGTTGTTCACCTTGCAAGGAAGTCCATATTCCTTGCATTCCACATATAGCGATAAAGTTTCTTAGTAGGAAGCCCGTATACCTTCCCCTATTTTGGACCGCCAACAGCTTCCAACCATATTCTTTCAGCATCCTGGTCCGAAGGTTGGGTAATTGGCTCGCCCGATTCACTAGATGGATGACTACAAATGAATTCCTCCACGTTACTTTGGTAGCGACCCTATATTATTTTAAATTAAATTAATATTTAAAAATTCTTATAAAAGTAATAACACTTAAAGAAAATTGAAAGCTTACATATGCAATCTTTGCCCGGTCCTCGACCCACCTATCTTCATCCCCCTCTTTCTTCTTCTTTACAATATGTGTTTCCTTGAATAGCTCATCATGGCTCATTGGACGCCCATACTTCTTTTCCTGAAAACAAATTAATTTTGTTAATCAACAGAATTGATATACTTAGAAAAGTAAAATAATTTAAGCAATCACTAATCTTATTTTTATTGTCCCTAGGCTGATTGCACCTCTAGTGTGCAAGGAGCCTCCTTTCTCGGATGCGCGAACTTTCTTTCCTTTTTATCTCCTCTCTAAGAAATCCGCGGTAAGCCATGACCTTGAAAAATCATTCCATAAATGCTCAAGTAACCAACCAGGCCTCTTGTTCTTCTTTCTAGCATCCGAGAAACTATACGCCAGTCTCTTGCGAGCTTTATGATGAAAATTTGCAGCCACATCCACGCTATAGCGAGCTTCCCATACACACTTGATCTGTATTTCAAAAGTTAAATATTAGATGGTAACATCATAAATTTATTAAACTACTTAAAAGAAAGTTTATACCTTAAATTGATTGAAAATTTGCTCCTTCAGCGAGAATGAAAATCAGTCCAAGTCGCATAAGGGCCATCATAAAGCTTTCTGATGGCATTGGTGATTATCTTCGTAGTCTGATTACCCGACCTGAACCTGCAATTTAACAATAAAAGCACATTCATATCTTAGTAAAAATGTTAAAAACTAACAGACGCAAAAATAACAAATAACTCTTACCCATCACCCTCAGGGACTATGATCATCCTGCCATATCGATCATAATGCACTACTTCTGGATCATCATCCTCAGCATATGTATCAAAGGCACGTGTAGACGGTGTAGGGGGTCAGAGCTACTGCCTCGCAGGCGAAGGCTTGAAATAGATGGAGTCGATGATGAAGATGGTTGCGATCCCTATGACTGCGACATAGCTGGATGGACCCAAGTGGCTGTGATACTGATGGCTGTGACCCGAGTGGCTGTGACATGGATGGATGCGATCCATGTGGCTGTGATATGTAGGGATGTGATCCACATGGATGTGATGAAGATGGATGTGATCCACGTGGATGTGAGGCAGCTGGACTGTATGCCGGACGTATAGTCCAATGGCCCTGTGATGGAAGACTTGGTGTCTGGATGAAGGTGTAGGGCTCGTGATGCTGTGGTAGTTCAGTATAGCCGTGTGGTGGAGGATAAGACATAAGCATCACTGAAGAGGGTGGAAAGGAGGGAGTATTATTATCTACCCTCCTCTTTCCCTTCCTAGCCTTTTCTCGACCCCAAGAACTAGTATGGTCATTGTTACCTTGGCCTTTGCCTGCCATCTGCATAATATAATACATATTTATATTGAAGCATATAAGAAATTAGTTATAAAACGAGAGTGCTTTAAAAAATTAACTTTTTAATCCTCGTCGACGTATTGTTCCTCGTCCGAGAATTCTCTGTCCTCACTTGTTTGAGCTTCATTAGTTGATTCTTCGTCCTCATTTTCTATAATTGTTACTTCATTTATATCAACTTCTTCCAATATGCGTTCAGGATGTTCCAAATCATTTTCTAACTGATCGTCCACTATTTGATGAACACCGGAGATATCGTTTTGATATGCAACATCTAACACATTCTCAACTTCCACCCTACCTACAGGCTTAGTTTTTATTACAAACCACCAATCAGACTTATTCCGCCGCAACGGATAAGGAGCATAATACACTTGTCTAACATTATGTGCAATTATGAAAGGATCATAGCGATCATGCTCCCGTATGATTAACCTCAATTATGTTTTATTGGTGGTGTACTCTTGTACCTCTTGTTGGATTTGGGTCAAACCACTTGCATCTAAAGAGTATCAATTTCTTATATGGCCAATCTGTATATTCTAGTTGTAATATTTCTTTGACCACACCATGATAAACAATATCTCCAACTTGGTTGCCATCACCACCTTGAACCCACATCCCGCTGTTGTTGCTATTTTTATTTTTAGAGCAATCCTCTATATGAAACTTATAACCATTCACTACGAACTTAGACATTGTTGTGACCTGAAGCCCAGTCCCCAAGATATATTTTTCAAAAATTAATTTACACCATTATTTAGATTATTTACCTACATAGTGTTAAAAAAATTCATAAGTTATCATAACTGCATATATATATATATATATATATATATATATATATATATATATATATATATATATATATATATATATATATATATATATATATATATATAGCGGGAACATCAGAGGAACATTATCAGGATAAACTTACAAACTGTTTGAACCACGTATCAAATCTCGTATATACAGCATCATGGCCAAATTGACCAACGAAGTGATTGTGACACATCAAATATTTTTAGTAGTTGCATCAATATGTAATCACAATGAATTTTACATTTTGATAACTAATAAATCAATACTTACTTGAGAAATGGTACAACTTCGGGACAATTTAGCAACACATGAAGTGTAGCTGATTTGTACTCCATATCACTCAAACTTCTCTTTCTAACATCTTTAGAACATCGGCCTGGTTGATTGAATACGGACATTGGTGGATATAATGGATCATTCACACATTCGACCGTGTGCCTATTGGGCCTATTCTATAACATGGCACATTACTCTCAAAATTATAAGAACAAAAATGTGCAGTTTCCTTTGCAAGATAGGCTTCACATGTAGATCCTTAAATCCTATTTCTCTGATTAACAAATTATTTGCATTTGCCAATTGTCCTACATAATGTCATGTTAGCCAAGAACATTCAAATAAAATAGAACATTACATCAAACTTATAATATTACCTCTCAAAGGGATACATCCATCTGCATTGAACAAGTCATGCCTCGTGTACAAGGTGGATTGGAAGGTGTTCCATAACATCAAAGAAATCACATGAAAATATTTTTTCCATCTTACTAGAAGTTACACGAATATTCTGATCCATCCGAAGTAGGTTTTCTTCCCTTAATGTGGTAGAATACAAGTCTTTGAAAAACAAACTAATCTCTGTGATGGGTTTCCAGATTCTTTCAGGCAAACCACAAAATGCAATAGGTACTAAGGTCTCCATGGAAACATGAAAGTCATGAATTTTTAAATGGCTCAACTTCCCTACCTCCATATCTACTTTTTTCCCTAGATTCGACGCATAACCCTCAGGCATCTTCAATTTCGTAACCAAATCACAAATTTGTCGTCTTTCCTCTAAAGTGAATGTGTAACTTGCTTTGGGCTTGAACACCTTACCATTGTTTGATTTCTGCAAGTATAATTCAGGTCGCCTGCAATATTTTTGTAATTCCATTCTAGCCTTCAGGTTATCTTTTGTCTTACCTTTAACATCCATCACTGTGTTGAACAAATTGTCAAAATAATTCTTCTCAATATGCATGATGTTGATACCCAATTTTTCCTCAAATTATTTTTTAAATTTGCATATATACCTTCAAAATCAGGTTTCCATAACAGTTGGTATTTTTCCATAATTTTCTCATATTTTTACAAATTTATTTTCAATTTATCCAGTATTTTTATCTCTAATAATTAATTATAAATTGGATTACAGATGATTTCAAAGACATCTCTTGACTTAAATACATTATTTTTGGCCTTGGTAAGATCAAATTATTTCACAATTAGCCAGATTGGCACTCTTTGGCTATAATTGCAATTATAGCCTAGTCATATGTTTTATGCTATTTTTGTCCAATAATTAGTTATTTTATATTTTAAATACTAATTAATCATGTCAATTTAATTTTATTAAGCATCAATTTTATTTTTATAATTATCAACTATTTTTATTAATTATTTATCTATTTTTATGGGGTATTTAACAAATAGCCATTTTTTCATTTCAATTCTAACTTATTAAAACCAGCCCAAACCCCAATTAAAATGACCCAAGCCCAAACCTCCACCTAACCCGGCCCAGGTCCTCTTAAATCCTTGTCGTTGATCATTTTGATCAACGGCTCAGATTACCCCTTTCCTTAATTAATCCTAAATGACCTACCCCAAACCCTCATTCCCCCTCCCATTCTATCGTTACACTTCGGCGTCCTCTCCTCTCATATCTCTCATCTCTTCGACTCCCTCTACTAAACCTAGCCCCTTCTTCGGCTGTTGCTTTACCGGTAACCATGGTGGTTTCACCACCACCCCCAGCCTATGGCTCTCCTCCTACACCGGATTGATGTTGTCCCGAGGTTTTCAAGGGAACCTGAGGCAGTTCACTTACCTCCCATGATCTCACATGCCGTTCTCCGGCCATCCATGGCCGTCCGAGTAAGATTTCCTCATTTTTCGGCTAGAACCAGTGGTTCTTTAGCCGGTTCTCCTTCTCTTTGGGTTGTCTCTATGAAACCCTAGCTATCAGTCTCTGATTTTCATAGATCTATAACAGATCTTGGCTTATTCCGATCTATTTTTGGTGTTTTCAAAAGGTTTTCCGATTTTTCATGAAGTGACTCTTCACCTTCTAACTAAGGTTTTCAAACCTCTTTTCAAAAATGATTTCCTTTCATATTTTAAGTATTATCTTATGATTTTTATTATGTTTAAGCTTTATTCGAGCCTTTTCCCTTTGTGTCTGAGTTATTTCGTTAAAAACCCTAAAGTCTTAGCTTTCACCTATGGCTCTGAGTTTGTTTACAATGATGTGTTCATTTGTTCTATTGTGTTCACTCTGTTCTCTTGATTATTCTGTAATTTCGTGATGTACCCTATATTGCTTGTTAGGGTTTCTGGTTGCTATTACCATGCTTAATATGTGATTCATCTCTATTCATTGTTTATCGATACCTCTAAATCTTCACCTTTCCTGTTTGTATTATGCTTATTTAGTGATTCATGTCATTGTCCTATGTAAACCCCTAATTCTATGTGATTTTACCCTATTTTAATCACTAGGGTTTATGACTCTCTCCTATTATGTGTTTACTTTGTATAACCTATGCTGATTCTTAAATCAGTACTACTCCTATTTTGAATCCCTAATTTCCTATGATTGATTTCCTTTAATTGATTTCCAGTGATAATCCTTACGACTATTAGTTATTTATTTCTTTATTACTATCAATTAATTCTTACAGTAGTGCTTTAATGAACCTACCCCCAATTCCCTACTCTGTGCTTACTATGTATGAATCTTTCCTTATTTGCTTCCTTTCCTTACTTGTAACCTTTTCCTACTGTTGGAGAGTTAACTCCCTTAATTAAGGAAGTACCTATACTATTCTTAAACTGATTGATTCTGATTCCCTTAATTGCTGCCTGACTTTGATTTGCACCTTATTTACTACTGTTTTCAAAGCTATATATACCCAGGCCTCTTATTTTCCAAACACATGATTTGATCTGTTCAAATCTCTCTCTCTCACAATTAAAAAACTCTCTGGTCTCTCTTCTGTTCTAGTTACTGCTATTCTAAGTTAGCCGGCTGCAAGCCAAGGCTAACTATTGTGCATCTCCTAC